>CAUYUJ010009925.1:0-31272 GCA_963575745.1 Prorocentrum cordatum
CTACTACTACTACTACTACTACTACTACTACCACCACCACCACCACTACTACTACTACTACTACTACTACTACTACTACTACTACCACTACTACTACTACTACTACTACTACTACTTCTACTACTCCTACTACTACTACTACTACTACCACTACCACAACTACTACTACTACTACTACTACTACTACTACTACTACGAAAACTACTACCACTACTACTACTACTGCTGCTGCTACTACTACTACTACTACTATTACTACTACTAGTACTACTACTAATTTCACTAATGCTACCATCACTGCTGCGATTACCACTTCAACTTCCACCGCTACCACTACCGCTGCTATCACTTCTACACTTAGCTTTAGACAAGAAACCACTATTGTTATTCTGACTACTACTACTACCACCACGGCTACTATTATTACTGCCACGACTACGACCACTACTACTACTACTGATACTATTACTAGTTCTACTACCAACACTCTCCTAATACTACTCCCACTGCCACTCGAACTGTTGCGACGACTGGTATCGATATTACTACTACTACGACTACTGCTACTACTACTACTACGACTACTACGACTACTACTACTACTACTGCGAATACCACTTGTACTATTATTACGATGACTACTACTACGACTATTATCATTATTATTGGTACGGCTACTGCTACTACTGCTACTACTACTACTACTACTAGTATTAGTATCCGTATTACGATCATTATGCTTACAACTACTACCACTACTAATACGAATGCTAGTAGTAGTACGCCAACTACTGCCAGGTCTAGTACTACTACTACTACTACAATTTCTTGGGCTACTACTATTTCTGCTACTACTACTACTACTACTACTACGACTACTAATACTACTACTACTACAACTACTACTACTACTACTACTGCTGCCACCACTACTACTACTACTACTGCTGCTACTACTACTACTACTACTACTTCTACTACTACTACTCTACTAGTACTACTGCTACTACGACTAGTACTACTAGTACTACTACTACTACTACTACTACTACTACTACTACGACTACTACGACTACTACTACTACTACTACTACTACTACTACTACTACTACGACTACGACTACTACTACTACTACTACTACTACTACTAGTACTACTACTACTACTACTACTACTACTACTACTACTACTACTACGACTGCTACACCTCCATTAGTATGTCGAGTACCACAACTCATACCCAGACTTCAGATACCTTAGGGATTCTTAAGGGTTCCATGAGGATTCTTAGGGATCCCCTTCGGAATGTTGAAGGAATCCCAAATGATACCTTAGGGGGTGTTAAGCAGTCCCCAAGCATACCTAGGGGATCTTGAGGATTCCATAAGGATACTCCAGGGGTTCTTCAGGATTCCCTAGGGATACCGTGAGGATTCTTAAATATTCACTCGGGAATCTAAGGGATTCCCTGAGGATCCCCAAAGGATTCCTCAGGGATGCTTATGGCTTCCCAGAGGATTCCCTACGGATTCTTTTTTGGATTCCCTGGAGGATTCTGAAGGATTCCTCAAGGATTCCTAAGGGACTCTTAAGGATTCCTTGGGTTCCCGAAGGATTCCTTGAGGTTGCCCTATGGATTCTTAAGGATTCCTGAGGGATTCTCAAGGATTCCCGAGTGATTCCGAAAGATTCCCTGAGGATTCCTTAAGGATTCCCTAAGGATTCTCAAGGATTCCCTGAGGATTCCTTGAGGATTCTTTCAGGATTCCCAAAGGATTCTTAAGGTTTCCCTGAGGGTTCCTTGAGGATTCCTACTGATTCTTCAGGATTCTTCAGGATTCCCTAAGGAGTCCCTAGGGCTTCTTAAGGATGCCCTGAGGAATCCTTAGGGATTCTGAAGGATGCCCTAGGGGTTCTTAAGGATTCCCGAGGGATTCATTACGGATTCTGTAGGATTCCCGGAGGATTCCCGGAGGATCCCTCAGGGATTCTTGATGGTTCCTTAAGGATTCCGTAAGGATTCCGTCAGGATTCCCAAAGGCTTCCTTAAGGATTCTTAAGGATTCCGTAGGGACTCCTTAGGGAATCTCAAGGATTCCTTAGGGATTCGTAAGGATTTCTGGAGGATTCTGAAGGATCCCCGAGGGATTCCCTAAGGATTCTTAAGAATTCCTTAGGGAGTCTGAAGGATTCCTTCGGAATTCCTTTTGGGGATTTTGAAGGATTCCTTCGGGATTCTTAAGGCTTCCTCAGGGATGCTTAAGGAGTCCCTAGGGATTCCCCAGCGAGTCTTAAGGATTCCCTAGGGGTTCTGAAGGATTATTTAGGGATTCTTGAGGATTCCCGGAGGACTTCGCATGGATTCTTAAGGATTCTTGAAGGATGCCCAAGGGATGCTTAAGGATTCCCTAAGGAGCTCCTAGGGATTCTGAAGGATTCCCTCAGGAGTCCTTAGGGATTCTGAAGGATTCCCTAAGGATTCCTCCAGGAGTCCCTCGGGATTCTGAAGGATTCCCTCAGGACCCCCTACGGATTTTAAAAGATTTTTAAGGATTCCCTAAGGATTCCCTAAGGATTCCCTAAGGATTCCCTAGGACTCCCGAGGGATTCCCTAAGGATTCCCTAAGGATGCCCTAGGATGTTGTGTTGTGTTGTTCGCCCCCCCCCCCTCCCCCCTTCGGACTGACCGGGGGGGCAGTGCCGGCCTTCTCCACGGTGGTGGAACCGGCGGATCCGCTCCCGCACCCCGGGGGGGCCATGCCGGCCTTAACCTTGTTGTTGAACATTATTTATTCTAAAGAATAATTATTGTTGGGCCCCCTGGTGCGCGCCCCCCCTGCGCCGCCTAGGCCGCAGCTACATTTTCATCATTTTCGTGAGGAAGCCTCAGAAAAGAGGGTGTGTACAGGATCCGGTTGTTTTGTTGTAATCCGCTTTCCCTTGCAAAAAACAATAGAAAATGACATTTCTTGTTCTAATATAATCAAATTTCAAGAATCCCTTGCAAAAAATAAGGTAAAGTGGACATTCGCGCGCGCAAGACGAAATCCTTCCAAAACCTTAGTGTTCGCAGCGATTTTAACATAAAAACATCAAAAACCAATGGTTTTTCAACAAAAATTGTCAAAATCTCATCCCGCGCGCTCTTGCGGATTCGTAGGAAACCCAACACTTTTTAAACATTTCTGTCAAACGGGCTTTTGCGAGCAACTTTTTCGAACTTCTGCGACAACGGTTGCGCACCTGCCAGGGCCATCATCCCTGTCAAATAATACCATGCGGGACACATTCGTTTTTTCTTCGCGCGCGCACGCCGAAATCTCCAAAAACCATTGGGCTTCTTAAGAATTTTAGCACCGCGCATCATAAAATCACTTCTGTGGAAGGCTTAACAACTTCTGTGGGTTAACAAGGCTTAACAACTTCTGTGGGTGTACGAACGTAGGCTTAACAACTTCTGTGGGTGTGTACTCCACGCCAGTGTAGTAGCCACGGTCGTCCGCAGGCCACGAAGTGAAGTGTCCGAACGTCATAGGGCGGGAAGCTGGGTGTGGGTGGTGGCGAAGAGTCGTGTGGATATTTGGTAGAGCTTGCACTGCCCCCCCACAAAGTGGGGGTATTGGCTGGCGTCGCATGAAAACCCTGGCACTGGTGAGAACACTGAGCGTTCGGGTAAAGTGATTGTTGTTGTTGTTGTTGTTGTTGTTGTTGTTGTTGTTGTTGTTGTTTGATGTTATATGGTTCGCAGGTTGTTTGGTGTGGGCGCGCGGAACGTGCCAGGGGCGGCGCCGCAGCGCAAGTCCCAGAAATCTGCGCGGATCTCAAACAAGTATGTGGACACGCAGTTTTTTCGATTCAAGCACGGTGCGAGGTGCGACCGATCTTGGGACGTTTCGCGCGATCCTCGCTGAGCGCTAACCCTCCCAGGGGGCGCGGGTGTGGGCGCAGCCAAGACGTCTGTACGAATGCTCGCTTGGGTCTCGCAGTTGGCCTGATGGTTCTTGTCCCACAGGGCCGTTGCGGCCTGATGCCGGCGTCACGCCAACGTACTACTGCTATGTGCGCGGCGCCCCGCCAGAGGCGACGTACGCGCCGAGGAATCTCATGATTCGTATACGCTCCGTGGCGGGTGCTTTCTGGCCCCACCGCTCGGGAAGCGGTACACGACAAGATGGTTGCACGACATGTTCGGGTCGGACGCACGCCTCCGAGGAGGACACATAGTACTGGTATGTCTCGAAGAAGAAAAACGCCATAAACACAAACTTTTGGCGCTCCGCGCGGATTTCTGGGATTCGCACTGGGAACCCCCTGGCAGCGCCTCCGGCGCCGCCCCTGGCGCGCTCCGCGCGTCAGGAAGGGGTGTCTAGCGCAGATCCAAGAAAACCGCGCGGAGCGCCAAACGTCTATGTTTATGTCGTTCTTTCTTCTTCTAATGTTCTTGTACGTCCCATGACGCGACGCACCTTCCGATCCGGTCCGATGTCTTTGAGGAGGAGGAGGAGGAAGAGAAGGAGGAGGAGGAAGAGGAGGAGGAGGAGGAGGAGCAGAAGAAAGGGCAGAAGGAGGAGGAGAAAGGGGAGGACGAGGAGGAGGAGGTGGAAAAGTAGGAGGAGGTGGAGGGGGAGGAGGAGGAGGAGGAGGGAGGAGGAGGAGGAGGAGAGGAGGAGGTGGAGAGAAGGAGGAGGAGGAGGAGGAGGAGAGGAAGAGGGAGGAGGAGGAAGTGGAGAAGAGGAGGGGAGGAGGAGGGAGGAGGAGGAGAGGAGGAGGAGGAGGGAGGAGGAGGAGGAGGAGGAGGAGGAGGAAGGAGGAGGGGAGGAGCAGAAGGAAAGGGACCGGGAGGAGAAGGGAGGATGGAGGAAGTGGAGGAGGAGGAGGAGGAGGGAGCAGGAGGAGGAGGTGGAGGAGGAGGAGGAGGAGGAGGAGGAGGACGATCCGATGCTGAGCGCTCCCTGCACCGCGCAGGAGCCGCTCGTGGTGCTGCGCCGCTGCCCCTCGAACTACACCTCGAGCGACAGCACCGCGTCGGCGGCCGACACGCTCCGCACGGACGGCCTCGCGGCGGCGCCAAAGGCGCCTGCGCGTGGGGGCACGGGGGCCCTCTGCGAGCCTCCCTCGTCCTCCTATCGCTCGATGCCCCCTCTCCCTCCTGCTCCTCCTCCTCCTGCTCCTCCTCCTCCTCCTCCTCGAGCCTCCCTCCTCGTCCTCCTCCTCCCTCCTCCTCCTCCTCCTCCTCCTCCTACTACTCCTACTACTCCTACTCCTACTCCTACTCCTACTCCTACTCCTACTCCTACTCCTACTCCTACTCCTACTCCTACTCCTACTCCTACTCCTACTCCTACTCCTACTCCTACTCCTATCCTTATTCCTTATTAGAATATACTCCTACTCCCCCCTCAGGCCGGCAGATAGGGGCCCCATCCGGGTGGTCCCATCCTAAACTGTAAAAAACAATACAAAATCAACATTTTTCTTAGTTTTTCCTCTCGACATGGACGTCCTGTCGTCCACGGCGATAATCCATTGCAAACATTACCACAAAGAGCACACGCGCGCGTTCATGTCATAATCCTACCGAACACCGTGTGTTTGCAAGCATTTCAACATAAAAACATCAAACACCCAATGCTTTTTTCACAAAAATTCTACAAATTTCCTGCCCGGGCTCTCTTGCTGAAATCATAGGAAAACCATAGGAATCTTAAGAATTCGGTCAAATCCAGCGATTTCACGTCATCGCGCGGTGCACTCGCGATGCTCTGTCATGCACCCAGGCCGCGAATCCTGTGCAAAAAATACCACGCGGGCGACATGCGCGCGCGTCGCCGCGAGCGCATGCTCAAATCCTTCTAGAGTCGTCGCCGTCATTGGCACCGTCGCATGGACGTCCTGTCGTCCACGTCGCAAAATGCATAGCAGGAATGGGACGCGGCGCACACCCCGCGCCCGCCCATCCAATCCGTCCCATTCTAATCTGCAAAAGACAATACACAGTTTTTGTTGTTCTTGTCAACATGGTCGTGCTGTCGTCACGTCGCAAAATGCGTGGCAGGAATGGGACGCGGCGCACACCCCGCGCGACCGCGCCTCCGCCGCGCACAACTTACCTCTACAACTACTACTACTAATACAACTTGGTACTACTACTACTACTACTACTAATACGACTACTACTACTACTACTACTACTACACTACTGACTACTACTACTACTACTACTACTACTACTACTACAACTACTACTACTACTACTACTACTACTACTACTACTACTACTACTATTAGTACTGCAAGTACTTGTCATAGCACTACTTTTTCTGTTACTACTACTACTACTACCACTACCACTACCAACACCACTACCACTGGTACTACTACTCCTGCCTCTTGGGGCCTCCTGGGCCCCCTTGGGGTGTCCTGTCAGACCGTCGGGCTTCCTCCGGCCACCTCTGGCTTCCTGCGGTGTACCGGGCCATTCTCGACTCGTCTGGCAATGCGTGCGCGGCATTCAAACACGCGCTCGCCAGTTCCCGTCGGCAACCGCCATCGCGGCCGCATCAGCTGTACCAAACCGGCTGGCCGGTGTGACTTCGGCCCCCAGTTGTGCCAGCTTTGCTTCTTATGTTGTGGGAGGGCGGGTGGGACTGGGCATGCCATGCTTGACTCGCTCGAGCTGGCTAGCTTGACTCCTACTCCTACTCCTACTCCTACCCCTCCTGTTCCTCCTCCTCCTCCTCCTCCTCCTCCTCCTCCTTCTCCCGATCCCCCTCATGGACGAAACACATGTCCGTATCCGTGGCCTCGCGGGCTGGGCCCCTGGGCCGCGACCCCGCAGACACGGGGCGTTTTTCAAGGATGCCCCGCGCGGCACGTATCTGTGCGACCGGGTATCCGCGGGATCACGCCCCAGAATGCAGACACGGAGGGCGCTGATACGGATATGTGCGTCGCTCGGGACCCCCTCCTCTGTCTCCTCCCCCCGCCCCTTCGAGTCGTGAAAGGGTCGTGACCGCAGGTTTTCTTTCTGTTTTTGGCCTCTGGGGACCCTCGCTGGGCCCCGGGCCCCGGGAGCGCCACAGAACGGCTCGGGATGACACGCCTGTCCTCGGGAACCACCGGGGGCCTCGGCCCGGCCTGCCGGCCACCCGGAGAGCTTACCCGATCCTTTGGCCTTTTCGGGGCTTCCTGGAAGTCCTCCTTGGTAGACTCTTGGGCCGTCTCGTGGGCCTTTTCGCGTCTTGGGCCGTATTGGAGCCATCGTGGGCCGTCTTGGTTGCTTCTCGGGGCCTCGGCCCAGCCTGCCGGCCACCCGGAGAGCTTACCCGGAGGTGGGAGGCAATGTTTTTGTCGCCCGAGGCGGCCCCCGTATGGCCTCCAAGACGACCAAGATAGCCCAGGATGGTTTGTGAGCTCACCCAGGATGGTCCAAGACGGCCTCCAAGACGGCCCAAGAGGGTCCAAGATGCCTCCAAGTCCGCCTGAGAAGCCACCAAGACGGCCCAAGATGGCTCCAATACGGCCCAAGACGCTAAGAGGCCCACGAGACGGCCCAAGAGTCCTCAAAGGAGGACTTCCAGGAATCCCCGAAGTGGCCAAAGGATTGATTCCCATTCGATTTTGGCGTTTGCTCGCTTTCGGCTTTCCGACTGCCCAAGACGGCTCCAGAGGCCACCAACATGGCTTCAAGATCGCCGAAGAGGCCTCCGAGAGGGCCCTCTGACGACCCAAGATGCCCCCCAAAACAGCCCCAAGAGGGCCCCAAGGCGGCCCAGGATAATTCTAGGATGCCCCAGGTGTTTTCCAAGACGGCCAGGGAGAGGGCCCCAAGGCGGCACAGAGAAGCACCGCCGACGGTTTCCGACGGCGTCCGGCGGACCAGGAACGCATTGGCGCTTCCGAAAGGCCGGGGGCGGCGGTGACTCGCCGCAAGCGTTTTCGATTATTCAGATATGCTCGACGCGTTTTCGATCATTCAGATGTGCATCTCATGTCTCCTGTCACGTCTCGCTGAGGAACTCTGTCTGTGAGCACCTGGGTGTGAGAGCGAACCCGCGTAGACGACAGGCGCGACAACGACGACCGCGACGACTTCAGTGCTGTCCTCTTCCTCTGGACGTCTTGCAGGAGAGACTGGGGACACACACGTCCAAGAGCGAGGGAGATTTCTACTTGCCGTTCTCACTGCGGCAACCCAGGCACGCGCGCATGGCGTTGCTGCGTCCGCTCGCTGGCGTGCTACTCGCGGCGCCTGCTGGCATATGGGGTGCCGTAGTGCCACGCGGCAGTATTGCGGTAACCACGTGCGCGTAGGCTTGTTGGTGCGAGCGAGTCGGAGCGCGAGCCATCTGAGTGTGAGCGAGCCGGAGTGCGAGCGAATCTGGGTATGCTTGCGATTGGGTGCGATCGAAGCTAAGTGCGAGTGGGTCTGAGCGCGATTGGCTCTGAGTGTGACTGAGTCTGTGTGTGAGTACAATGAAGACAAATCTGAATTTACGCGGGCCTGCGTGCGATGTAGTTCTGGGTATGGGCCAGTCTACGGGTGGGCGAGTCTGTGCCTGCCTGACTGAGTCTGGTTGTCGACGGGTCTGGGTTTGCATGAGTATGGGAATGAGTGGGTCTACGTATGAACGAATCTGACTATGAATGAGTCTGAGTATGGGTCAGACTGAAGGTGATGAGTTGGTCTAAATGAGGAACAAGCGCGGACGCGCCAATCTGAGTGTGGATGGGTGCATCTGAGTAAGGACAAGGGGGAGGTGGTGTGCGAGTAACTGTTTGAGTGAGTGAGTGAATGAGTGAGTGAGTGAATGAGTGAGTGAGTGAGTGAACGAGAGAGTGAGTGAGTGAGGAACACACGCGTCCAAAGAGAACTCCAGGGGGAGAAGCAGGCACACCGCCCGAATCATCTCCACAAGACAGCGGTCGATGAGCAGAAGGAGGAGCAGGAGGAAAACGAGGATAAGGAAGAGGTGAGATGAGGAGGAACAGCGACGGCAGGAACTGGAGTGGAAGAGGCGGGAACAACAGGAGGTCCAGACGAAGGCGGAGGAACAGAACGAAGGGGGGAGCACACCGATAAAGGAGGATTCGGACCGTGGCCCGCATTGCGGCGAAACCGACATCTTGAAGGACGGGAGCAGAGTGTGGATCCTAAAATGACGCCCGCGCTTCAGCGGGAACACCGTTGTGAAACGCCAAACACGTTCCAACTGAAACAACCATCGGGGAAACCAATTTAGGAAGGGAGGAAGAGGAGGACGACGAAGACGAGGACTATGACGAGGACGCCGGCGAGGACGAGGGCGAGCAGGAGGAGAAGGAAGAGGAGGAGGAGGAGGAGGAGGAGGAGGAGGAGGTGGAGGAGGAGGGGGAGGAGGAGGAGGAGGAGGAGGAGGAGGAGGAGGAGGAGGAGAGGAGGAGGAGGAGGGGGAGGGCGACGAGGAGGCAAAAGGAGGAGGAGGAGGGAGGAGGAGAGGAGGAGGAGAGGAGGAGGAGGAGGGGGAGGAGGATGAGGGGGAGGAGGAGGAGGAGGAGGAGGAGGAGGAGGAGGAAGAGGAGGAGTAGGAGGAGGAGGAGGAAAAAAAAAAAGAAGGAGACGAATAATAATCATAATAATAAGAATAATATGACGAATAATAAAGGGAATAATAATAATTAGAATAATACTACGAATAATATGAGTAAAAATATGAAGGGGCATAATAATAAGAATATTAAAAAGAATAATATACTAATAATAATACGAAGAAGACTAGTAAGAACAATAGGAAGAACAATACTTATAACAATACGAATAATACTAACAATATTACTAATGAGAATAATAGTAATAATACGAATAAGAAGAATAATACTAATAACCATAACAGTAAGCATAATAATAAGACGAACCATAATATTATTAATCGTAGGAATACTAATAATAACAACACTGATGATAACAATAATATGAATATCAATAGTAATAATACTAATACTACTACTATCACTAGTAGTAATAGTAGTAGTACTAATAATGATGATGATGATAATAAAAATACTAATACCACTAATAATACGAATGCTAAGAATAAGAGTACTCATAATGCTAATACTAATAATACTACTAATAATACTACTCATAATAATAATACTACTAATAATAATACTAATACTAATAATAATATTAAAAATAATAATAATAATAATAATGATAATAATCATAATAATACGAATACTAATACTACTAATAATAATACTAATAATAATAATAATATTAATACTACTAAAAATACTACTAATAATAATACGAATACTAACAATAGTAATATTAATACTAATACTAATACTGATACTAATAATATTAATAATAATAATAATAATGATAATAATAATACTAATAAAAATACTATTAATAATAATTTTACTAATAATACTACGAATAAGAATAATATCAATACTTATAAGAATAATAATACTAAGAAGAAGACGAATAATAATAGGAATACTAATCAGAAGAAGAGGAGGAGGAGGAGGAGGAGGAGGAGGAGGAGGAGGAGGGAGGAAAGGAGGAGGGTAGAGGAGGAGGCGAGGTAGGCGGAGGAGGCGGAGGAGGGGAGGAGGAGGAGGCGGAGGAGGAGGAGACGAGGAGACGAGGAGGACGAGGAGGACGAGGAGGAGGAGGAGGAGGAGGAGGAGGAGGAGGAGGAGGAGGCAGGAGGCAGGCGGAGGGGGAGGGGACAACGAGTACGCAGGAAGGAGAGGAGATAAGGGGGTGGGATAGCAGGGCGAACTGGACAGGGACTCGCCCCAGGGGGATGCCGCGGGCATGGAGCTGTGCTGCGCTGCGGCCGCGGGCCGGGCCGACATGATCCGCCGCCTGATCGCCGACGGCGCCAACGTCAACGCCAAGGACTACGACGGCCGCGGCGCTCTGCACATCGCCGCCGCGTACGGGCACCAGGACGGAGCCGCCCAAGATCCGCCTCGGTGCGATCTGCTGCGTCGACTGGGGCCGCGATCCTGGTGGGATTCGGTTTGGCTCGGCTCAGCAGCATCGCCTGGGGCCAGCCAGCTGGTGCCAGGCGCGGCGATCCCATGTTGATTCGATCGGGGACGGTTTCCCAGCGAGCCGATCCGTCGCCGATCCGATCCGATTGCGCGAGTCGATCCAGCTCAGGCCTGCCAGGACCCACGGCCGAACGCCAGGGTTTGATCAGCCCAGGCCCCCTCGCGTGGTGAACGAAATCAGGGCGGAAGGCTTTTTGCTGTTTTCGGACACTGCGGACCCCTTATGGGGCCCTGGGGTCGTTCAAAGACGGCGCGGGATCAAGACCCGGTCCCCGAGACGAGGTCGAGAATCTTGGGATCCCAGCTTTTTTGTAAACGTCGCGACATCCGGGGGCCGCCAGATATCCGATCTCTCGGTTTCTCCATACGGGATCCCTGGAAGGGAGGGAGGGAGGGAGGGAGGGAGGGAGGGAGGGAGGGAGAGGAGGAGGAGGAGGAGGAGGAGGAGGAGGAGGAGGAGGAGGAGGAGGAGGAGGAGGAATTGATTAAAATAGTAAGAAGAATACTAACACGAAGAATAATATGGATACTACGAACACTACGAAGAAGAATCATACGAATGAGAAGACGAATATGACGACTAATATTACTAAGAAGAATAACATTCATAACAAGAAGAAGAGGAGGAGGAGGAGGAGGAGGAGGAATAGGGGGAGGTAGAGGAGGCGGAGGGGGGGATGAGGAGGAGGGGGATGAGGAGGGAGGGGGAGAGGGGAAGGGGGATGGGGGGGGGAGGGGGATGGGAGGCGGGAGGAGGGGCGGGCGGGAGGCGGGAGGAGGGAGGAGGGAGGAGGGAGGAGGAGGAACGGGCAGGGGGTGGAGGAGGGTGAGAGGAGTAGGAGGAGGAGGAGGAGGAGGAGGAGGAGGAGGAGGAGGGGGAGGAGGAGGAGAGCAGGAGGCAGGCGGAGGAGGAGGAGGAGGAGGAGGAGGAGGAGGGGAGGGGGGGAGGAGGAGGAGGAGAGGAGGAGGAGGAGGAGGGGGGAGCGAATGCGTGAGCATGCATATGCGAGGGCCCAGGCCAGAGGAAGAGGCTTCAGGATCTCGCCTGGCCTCTTTCGCTCATTCTGGTCTTTCACCTCTAGGGGTACGCTTTGTTTGCAAGACGTTTCACCCCGCCCGTGAACTCGTGTGCTCGTGACTGGGTTCGGTCGTAGTGGGAGGCGGCGGCAGCGGCGCACCAGCGACGCGGTGGCGGCGCTTCACAGCCTGAGATGACGGATGATGAGATGACGGGGACGAGGAGGAGAAGGGAAGGAGGAGGATGAGGAGGAGTATGATGATGATGCTGATGCTGATGCTGATGATGATGATGATGATGATGATGATGATGATGATGCTGATGATGATGCAGATGATGATGATGATGATGATGATGATGATGATGGTGGTGATGATGATGATGATGATGATGATGATGATGATGATGATGATGATGATGTCGATGATGATGCTGATGCTGATGTTGTTGATGATGCTGATGCTGCTGGTGACGATGCTAGTGATGATGATGCTGATAACGACGACGCCGGCGATGGTGATGATCATGATGATGATGGTGATGATAATCAAGATGGCGCTGACTATGACGATGCTGCTGATGATGATGATGATCATGCTGATGATGCTGCTGATGCTGATGCTGATGATGCTGGTGATGCTGCTGCTGGTGATGCTGATGCTACTGTTGCTGCTGATGCTGATGATGCTGCCGATGATGATGCTGATGATGACGGCGATGATGATGCTGCTGATCCTGCTGATGCTGATGCTGATGCTGCTGCTGATGGTGGTGATGCTGCTGCTGATGATGATGCTGATGATGATGATGGTGGTTGTAGTGGTGATGATGATGACGACGATCACGATGATGATGGTGCTTATGATGATGCTGATGATGATTGGTGGTGGTGATGCTGATGATGGTGGTTATGATGATGTTGATGCTGATACTGATGATGATGATGATGATGATGATGATGATGATGATGATGATGATGATGCTGATGCTGCTGCTGCTGATGATGATGATGATGACGTTGATGACGCTGCTGATGCTGATGCTGATGCTGATGCCGATGCTGATGCTGATGGTGATGGTGATGGTGATGGTGATGGTGAGGAGGAGGAGGAGGAGGAGGAGGAGGAGGAGGAGGAGGAGGAGGAGGAGGAGGAGGAGGAGGAGGAGGCGGGAGGACGCCCCAGAGACCTCGACCAGGACCAATTTGAGAAAGCGCGCCACTGGATCACCCTGTAATTGACAAGGGGGGGCGCTTGCAGAACCCCCCCCCCCCATTGCCCCCTTCAAAGGGGGGGGAGATTTTCGACCCCCCCCTACCCCTTAAAGGGGGGGGTGGTTCCGAACCCCCGTCTCCCACCCCCCCCTTCTCCATTGGCGCGTGAAGGGGGGGGGGTCGAACCCTCCCTCCCCTCTCCCCCTTTGCGCCGAAGTGGGGGCCGGGGATGGGGCCTCTCCCTCAAGGCGGGGGTGTCCGGCCTCGGGATAGTGAGTAGTGAGCAGCGAGTAGAGAGTAGTGAGTAGTGAGTAGTGAAATGTGAACAGTGAGTAGTGAGCAGATACTTGCGAGTAGTGAGGAGTGAGTAGTGAGTAGTGCGCAATGAGTAGTGAGTAGTGAGTAGTGAGTAGTGGGTAGTGAGGAGTGGGTAGTGAGTAGTGAGTAGCGAGTAGGGAGTAGCGAGTAGTGAATAGTGAGTAGAGATAGGGTATTGTGAGTAGTGTGTGGTGAAGAGGGAGTAGTCAGTAGTGAGTGGGGAGTAGTGAGTAGCGAGTAGGGAGTAGCGCGTAGTGAGTTGTGAGTAGTGAGGAGTGAGTAATCAGTAGTGAGTAGCGAGTAGGGAGTAGTGAAAAGTGAGAAGTGAGTAGTGAGTAGTGGGTAGTGAGTAGTGGGTAGTGCGTAGGGAGTAGCGAGTAGAGAGTAGTGAGTAGGGAGTAGTGAGTCGTAAGTAGTGAGTACTGAGTAGTGAGTAGTGAGTAGTGACTTGTGACTAGTGAGTAGGGAGCAGGGAGTAGGGAGTAGGGAGCAGTGAATTGTGAGTAGTGCGTAGTGGGTAGTGAATATTGCGTATCGGTTGGCGAGTAGCGAGTAGGGTTTAGCGAGTAGTGGGTAGTTTGTTAGTGAGCAGAGAGTGCTGTGTAAGGAGCAGGGAGCATTGAGTAGCGAGCAGCGGATAGTGTGTAGTGAGTTGTGGGCAGTGAGTAGTGAGTAGTGAGTAGTGAATTGTTTGTGAGTGTTCAGTAGTGGATATAGTGGTGAGTGGGTAGTGAGTAGTGATTAATGAGTAGTGCGTAGTGGGTCGTGAGTCGTGATATAGTGGGTAGTGAGTAGTGAGTAGTGAATATTGAGTAGTGAGTAGTGGGTAGTGAGTAGTGATGAATGAGTGTGAATAGTGAGTACTGAGTAGTGAGTAGTGATATAGTGGGTAGTGGGCAGTAAGTAGTGAATATTGAGTAGTGTGTAGTGAATAGTGAGTAGTGAGTAGTGAGTTGGGAGTAGTGAGTAGTGAGTAGTAAGTAGTGAGTAGTGGGTAATGGGTAGTGAGTAGTGGATAGTGAGCAGTGAGTCGTGAGTAGTGAGTAGTGGAAAATGAGTGCTGAGTACTGTTTGGGGCTAGGGTTAGGGTTTGGGGTTAGGGTTAGTGGTAGCGTTAGGGGTGGTAGGGGTCGGGTTCCGGAGCCAGGGGGCGCCGTGGCGAAAGGGGTGGAGGGGGGGGGGTCGAATTTGGCGGCCGAAGGAGGGGATGGGGAACACCCCCCCCCTTTTGAAAGGGGGGGAGGGGGGGGGTCCCCGACGACGGACCGGGAAAGGGGGGGGAGAGGGGAGGGGGGGTCCCCGACGACGGACCGGGAAAGGGGGGGAGGGGGGTGGGTTCCCCGACGATGGATTGGGGAAAGGGGAAGGGCCCCCCCCCGCCCCCTTGGGGAGATCCAGCGGCGCTCCCTCCTGCTCCCTTGGCCTCCCTCCTCCCTCATTTTCCCGCCTCCTTCCTCCCCCCTCCTCCCTCATCCTCCATCGTCCTCCGCCTCTCCCACCTGGAGGACATCGTGCAGGAGCTGCTGGACCTCAATGCCGACGTGAGGCACAGGGACAACTTCGGTAATACCCCGCTGTCGTCCGCTGTGAGCCAGCAGCAGGAAGAGGTCGTCGTCGTCGTCGTCGTCGTCGTCGTCGTCGTCGAGTTCGTTCTCGATGGTGTTTCTTGCTGTCGTCGTCGTCGAGGCTTCCGAGGTCGTTGCGGAGGTAGTTGCCGATTCGTCGCCGAGGTCATCGTCGATTTCATCGTCGTTGTCGTCGCCGCCAATGTCTGGTCGTCGCCGAAGTCGTCGTCGACGCCGTCAGGGTCGTCGTCGTCCTGCTGCCACGCAGGTGGCGACCATGCTGTTGAAGGCCTTGCAGGAGAATCCCCGCGGCTCTGGCCTTCGTCGTCGCCATCGTGGTCGTCGTGGTCGTGGTCGTGGTCGTGGTCGTGGTCGTGGTCGTGGTCATGGTGGTGGTGGTGGTGGTGGTCGTCGTCGTAGTGCCGTCGCCGCCATCGCCAAGGGGCAGGATGAGAAGGACGGGGAAAAATGAGGAGGACGGAGGAGGACGGAAGAGGAAGACGAATGAGGAGGGAGGAGGAAAGAGGAAGACAGAGGAGGGAGGCAGAGGGTGGAGGAGGAGGAGGAGGAGGAGGAGGAGGAGGAGGAGGAGGAGGAGGAGGAGGAGGAGGAGGAGGAGAGGAGGGAGAGGAGGAGGAGGAGGAGGAGGAGGAGGAGGAGGAAGAGGAGGAGGAGGAGGAGGAGAGAGGAGGAGGAGGAGGGAGGAGGGAGGAGGAGGAGGAGGAGGAGGAGGAGGAGGAGGGAGGAGGAGGATGAGGAGGAGGAGGAGGAGGAGGAGGAGGAGGAGGAGGAGGAGGAGAGGGGAGGAGGAGGAGCAGGAAAACCGCTATAGTACTCCGATAGCCAAGGGAAACCGCTGGAAGCCATCGAAAATCACCGAAAACCGCAGAAAGCCAGCGACGACGACGACGATGACGACGCCCACGACGACCACGACAACCAGATCCTGCTCTTTCTCCTTCTCCTCTCTGTCTCCTCCGCCCGGGCTCTTTCCCAAGTAGACATGCGGGTTGCAGCCCGATCGTCGTCCGTCCATGCCTGCCCGAGGGCCGTGGGCCACCACGGGGTTCGGCACGGGCGGGCCAGGGAGAGACTCTCCTGCACCTCGCCGCCCGCTCTGCCCCACCCGTCCTCTCCGCCTTGCCACGGCAGAGGTGCTCCGCCCTGGCGAGCGCGTGGCTCCCCCTGGGAGCGGTGCTCCCCAGGCTCGCTGGGGCGGCGCAGCCGGAGGGCGTGCCGCTACCCGAGGGCGCCTGCGCCCGCCAGCTCGACGGGGTGAGAACGCGCGGCGCGCGACGGTGCGTGCTGCTTGGCTTCAAAGGTGCGGCGCGTCGCATCCTGGGCAGGTTCCCGGCACCGTGCGGGTGAGAGGCGAGGCGCCGTCGTGGAGCGCCGGCAGCACGCGCGTGCGAGGTGGAGCAGCTCTGGTTCCTGACTTGGAGACGATCGGGTCCGGGAGGGGGTGTGGCAGCGCCACGTCCCTGTCTTGCAGACAGATGCTGGGTTATGGCCCCCTCCTGTCTCTCTGCTCTCTCCCTCCCCCTCCCCTCCCTCCTTACGTCCGCCGTGGGGCCGCGCGGGACTCGCTGGGCTGGCCCCAGCTCTGGCAGAAGGGCCGCGGCGTCCCCCCCCCCCCCCGCGCCCTCGGTGTGTGTGTGTGTGTGTGTGTGTGTGCGCGCGTATGCCGCCCAGCCAGGCAGCAGCTTGTCGGGCGAGACTGCCGCGCGGCCGCGTGGCTTCGCTGCCCCGCCCGTCATTGGCAGCCTCCCCGGGCCACCTTTGGGGGCCTCTTGGGGGCCGTCTTGGAGGCCTCTCTGGGCGCCTGGGGGAGGCGCATGACGGCCGCACTCGTCCCTCTCTGGGCCTCTTAGGTGGGGTCCGAGTATTCTGGGTGCCTCATTAATCATACCCCCCAGAAACCGGACCCCCCCCTCCGACGCGACCTACGTTTCCGAACCCCTTCTCGCATTGGGCGCCTTCATATTCTGGACCTCCCCCCCCGCAACATTGCCAGATGACGGCGGCCTCGTTGGCGATAAGGATGGCAATAAGTGGTAAGCGGCGCTGCGAGCGTGAAGATCAGACCACCCACCCCTTAACCACATCCCCCTGCTGAACACGGCGATGGACGCAAGGGCACATCCATGCCCCCCTCAACAATTGCGCCGCGCATGGAACCGCAGGAGGCGACGACGGCATGATCTCGACACAGCCAGCCAGAAAGTAAGAGAAACCCGAGTCGAAAGCCCACGGGCTTCTGAAGGCAACGAACCTCATGGTCCGATAACGGTCCACCCCCCGCGCACCAATCCCGCTCCTTACGATGCAAGGGCTGGCGAGACATACAAGGTCTGGCGCAATTCTAAAGGGAAAGCTTTCCGCATGAAGAAAGCGGCCTTGAAGGCGGGCTTCATGGAGAACTGAGGGGCACTTGAGTACGCAAGATGGTATTCACGCTTGGGGGTGCGATAATGGAATTACCACAGATCGCCATCACCGCCATCATCATCATCATCATCATCATCATCATCATCATCATCATCATCATCATCATCATCATCAGCATCATCATCATCATCATCATCAATATTTTCATTGCGATCGCCGCGTCTTTGATATCGCGTGCCGCGAGGGTGTTCAGGCATTATTTTCAGCAACAGTGCGTCAAGTATGGTAAGACTAGTAAGCGCGGGAAACCGCCCTGCGCAGCCACTGCCTGATGGAGCTGTTAAGTAGGAGGAGGGCGCTGATGATAACAGTCAGTGTGATAGTTGTGATGACGGTGATGGAATAAAGAACAGGGCATCGATGGCAACGGCCATGATAACGACATTCGCGGTGATGGTGATTTTGACAGTGGCAGTAAGAGGCAAGGATGATGACGATGCTGATGGAATTGATGGTCATGGTTGATTGTGATGATACTGATGATGGCAATGCTGATAATGATAATGGTGATGTTGATGATGCTCCGCAGGCTGGTGGTAGCGAGCGCAAGCTTCGAGAATCTCGCGCGCGTGCGACGTGAACGTGCATGCGCAAAAGGCACCCCAATAAAACGGACTCCCCTGCCTTCCTAAACCGGAAACGGAAACGCCTTCCTAAACCGGACCCCCCTTGCCTTCCCAAAAGGCGCCTTAAAACACCGGACCCGGGGTACGATTAGTAAGGGACCCAGGGGTCGGAGCACCGCGCCGCATCGCCGATGCATCGACGATGCGGCTCGATGCGGAGCCCGTGTGTTTCCCTGCACCGGTGTCGCCGATGCATCGCCGACGCATCGCCGATGCGTCGCCGATGCGTCGCCGATACAGCGGCGATGCACTGGCGATGAAGGCGTGATCCTTCGGCCCTATCTGGTCGGACCCCACCTAGGAGGCCTTTACCCTCTCTGGGTGTCCTGGAGGCCACCGCGGGCCGAAGACGTAGCGCCGTGCAGTGCTCTGTTGGCACGTCGGCGTCTTCGGCCTCTGAGCCGAGCAAGATCGGGGGTGGACAGAACCCCCAACAGTGACACGTCGATTAAGGAATTGGCCTTTTTCGGTTCGCGAGAGGGCGTCGCGGCCGTCATTTTTGCGGGTCCAGGTCCGTCGGTTTCGGTCCCAGGCCGTTTGCACTAAGGGGAGGTCTACTAAAGGGAGGTCTGTCCACCGCCGACAAGAGGAGAGGCCCGCCAGAGGGGGAGGGGGCGTTTGCCCCTGCCTCAGGGGCTCGGGTTGAGTTGGGCGGCGCGTCCCCCTCTAGAGGAGGCATCTTCATGAAGAGTAAAAAGCGTTCTGGGGGCAATGTCCGACTACTTGTGCATCGGTGTTAGAATGTCCGTATAGATTGTTCATTGTTGCTTCCAAATCCGCCTGTAGGCGGACGTGCCCGACCTAATACTCGGGGGACTACCGCGACAAGGGCCCAGATCTCCAACGCCTTGCACAACTCAAGATGGGGGTTCGACACGATGGCTCTGCATCCGAGGGAAGGGTCTCGGGCCTCGGGACCGTCGAGTCGAAGAAGAACAAACACCATAAAAAAACATAGACTTTTGACCCTCCGCGCGGATTTCTTGGATCCGCCCTGGGGCCCCCCTGGCGCGGCGTTTTTTTTCCTCTGTCGCAAGCGATGCCAAACGAACATCTGGCCCTGGGGAAGGCGTCGAGTAGAGATGCCCCGGGGTGCCCGCAGATACAACAGGAGGGCACAGGAGGCCCTGGAGCTTCGGAAACGGGTGGACGGCAAACGGGCTGACTGACTGGCCTTGCATGCATGCGGATGGCGAAGGGGTGGGTGGGAATTTACAAGGGAGGAGGAGATGAAGGCGCACCTTTCCACACCTTTTGCGGGCGCGGTGGCAGTTCTAGGGCCCATGTGGGGCCGCATTCCCGGATCTCTTGATCGCACCCCCTCATTTCGATCCGATTTGTCCGATTCGATATCGGCTCCGGCCGGTTCGATTGGGTTCGATTCCGATATGACGACTGTCCGACGTTGCTTGGCGCTTGCATGGCTCTGTTGTGCATCCTGGTGCAGCCGACGCGATTCGAATTCGGTTTTGTGCTAATCCAGCCCGATCCGACTGGCATTTCGATTCGATCAGATTTCCCGATGCGATGCTGATTAATCGGGTTGAAGGACAACATTTTGTAACAAAACGCCCGAACAAGAAAGAACCGGATTCCCCCCTCCACCTTCAGGCCTTAACGTTGGGAATTCTTGCGTTCGGGATGTTGGGCTCAAAATGTTTACGGTTCCGCTTCTCCCGAAAAGCTCCTTCAAAAGGAAGGCCGGGGGTTGGATGGGGGGTCTTGCGAAGTGGCTCCTCAACCCTCAACGCTTGTTGCACAGTTTTTTTACTCATTGCCCCCGCATTGAACCCCCCGGCCGAAGCGGCTCAGGCCACGGAGGTCCACACCTTCTCCTCAGCCGCCAAGCGGGCCCTGGAGGTGTCCCGGCCGTTTTCGGGCTCCCAGGGCCCTCCACTGGGCCCCAGGACAGTCAGAGTGCAGCGACTCGGGACGAAGCGCTGGCCCTGGAGGAGGGGCCCTGGGGGTCTAGGGTTAAGTCGTGCCTGTCTCTCTACAGGGGATTATTCAAGAATAGTAAGAAAATAGTTTGGGAATGGTTTTTCGACCATGTTTGATTATGTTGTATTTTTCTTGGCTATGTATTATTTTCTTTTAAAATCCGCCTGTAGGAGGACATGCCCGACCTAAGTCTAGGGCCTGTTTCCCTCGGCGCCCGTCTGCTTCATGCCAGCCCTCAGGAGGGCCGCGGCGATCCCGGCGACAAGGGGCGCCCCGTCAAAGCCGAGGGCATGCACGCTGGCACCCTTCCCCTGCCTGGGCAGATCGAGGGAATGTTTGCGCGGCAGACCAGCGGCTGCACCGTGAACTGGATGATACAGGAGAACGAGGTCAAGTTCGGCCCTGTGATCAGCAAGACTCTGAAGAGCGCCATCCACACGGCGGAGTGGAGGGGCATCAAGGTGGTGGCGAAGACCTTGCTGACGCGGAAGAGCTGGCACGAGAGCGCGGAGCAGGCCGACGAGGAGGACATCACCAAGGAGGTGCTGCGCGAAATCGGCATCCTCTCGACGATGCGACACCCCGACCTCGTGATGTTCCTCGGGGCCTGCATCTACAGCACGCGGCCCTTCCTGATCTCCGAGTACATGGAGGGCGGGGACCTCGAGCGCCACTTCTGCACGAAGTCCGCCCAGCGGGGCTGCCCCTGGAGGCTCCTCCTCTTCGTCCTCCTCCTCCTCCTCGGCCTCCTCCTCCTCCTCCTCCTCTTTCCCCTCCTCGACGGCGACGACGACCAAGACGGCGATGTCGCCTATGACGAGGAGGACGACAGTGACAGCGGTGAACATGAACACTCTCTGACAATTCGGTGTTTGGGTAACAGGGGCCATGCATGGGGGGAGCACGTCAACACCTTTTTAGCCGCTTCGGGCCCTTCTGCGGATTTGTCTCGTTTCAGTACGGTTCGGCGTTGGCATTGAGCCCACTTCTCGCAGTGTAGTGGAACAGCGAGTTACATCTCTTCCGTGATCCAGGGAACAGAGAGCGACGTCAGGCCCCAAAGGGCACCGCAATGACAAGAGGACCACGCATACGCGGCCGCCGTGCCTTGTTAAAGGTGGATGCGCTCTCGTGCGTCTTTTCGCCAACTCGTGCAATGCAGCGTCTTGTGCCCACTTGCGGGAGCAGGAGGAGGAGGAGGAGGATGAGGAGGAGGAGGCGGAGGAGGAGGAGGAGGAGGAAGAGGAGGAGGTCAGTTTCCAACAACTTATTTGAGAGTTTGGGCGCTCAATTGGGCCCCTGCTGGGTCGCCTGCAATACGTTGCAGCTTTTTGCCGCCCCCCTGGCCTCTCGTGCATATCCAAGAGCTTCAGAACGGGGGGGGGTGCTCCCGCGCGGGCCGCGCCTCCTCGTCTTGCTCCTCCTGCTCCTTCTGCTCCTCCTGCTCCTCCTGCTCCTCCTGCTCCTCCTCGTCCTCCTCCTCCTGCTCCTCCTCCTCCTCCTCTTTCTCCTCCTTCTTTTGATTCGGGCATCCTTGGCCCGCCACCAACACCAGGGTCAACTTCGCCGCAAGCCTGAAAGAACCACCGTTCGACAGACCGCTCGGGGAGTCGTCAGACTCGAGCTCGCTGGAACTCGGGCTTGCAGGCCTTTTTCGACGGGCCGACGGGCCCGCCTGGTATTTTCACGGTCCAGTGTCCGTGGGATCTCTACAGCGGAATCTCGCGTCAGATTTCAGGATGAGTCTTGTCAGTTTCCCGACGGCCACGTGAGTCCAACCCGAGCCTCTTAAATCCGCGTCTTGCGTCTCCCCGAACCGACAACTACATCGCGCAATGTGAGATATTTAAAGAGAGAGTCCGCCTCCATTGGCTTCGTTTGGGAAAAGGCGTTCACGCCCGTCTACTTCGCTCCACTTGACAGAAACATAGCAATTATGAAGACCTCGATGACGATGACGACGATGATGCTGACGCTGATTATGATGCTGCTGCTGATGATGGTGGTGGTGATGGAGGTGGAAGTGTCGACGACGATGATGATACTGATACTGATGATGATGCTGATGACGATGACGATGACGATGACGATGACGTTGTTGATTTTGATGGTGATGGTGATGGTGCTGGTGATGATTGCTGTTGCTGCTGATGATGATGATAATGATGATGCTGATGATGATAATAATGATAATGCTGGGGGTGATGGTGGTGGAGGTGGGATGATGATGATGATGATGATGATGATGATGATGATGATGATGATGATGATGATGGATGTGGTGGTTGTGGTGGTGGGGATGATGATGCTGATGGTGATGATGATGCTGATGATGGTGATGCTGATGCTGATGCTGATGCTGATGCTGCTGCTGCTGCTGATGATGATGACGATGATGATGATGATGATGATGATGATGATGATGATGATGATGATGATGATGATGATGATGATGATGATGATAATGATGATATCAGGAGGAGGATTATGAGGATGAGGAGGAGGAGGAGAAGCAGCCGCAGCTTCAGCAATAGGGTGTTTCCCTTTGTCCCTCCTCCCCCACCACGAGCCCGAGGAAGTCGCTGGCAACCTCCCTGACCGCTGAGACTCGCCGTGCACCTGCTGCCCCTCCCCTCCGCCCCTCCCTCTTTGTAGGTGCTCAAAGTGATCCGAGCTGGGCCTGGTCCCCTGTCCCCTCTGCAGGTGCTCAAAGTGCTCCCCTCTCCTCGGATCCTGCCCGAGCTGGGCCCCTTTCCTCGGGGGGGGCCAAGAGGGGGGTGATGACTAGGGGAGGGTGGATACCATGGCGGGGGCCACGAGATCTCTCCAGATGTCACGGCGCCTCTTCTTATTTCATTACGTTTAAGTCGGGCACGCCCCTCTACAGGAGGAATATTCAGAAATAGTTAAACATAGTCCGGAGATAAGTTGTCGACTATGTTCGATCATTTTTTAATATTTTGTTGGTTCTTTTTTCATTTTTCGTCCAAAATCCGCCTGTAGGAGGATACGCCCGACCTAGCATTAAGTCGGGCCTGTCCCTCTACAGGGGGAAAATTCAAAAATAGTCAAAAATAGTATGAGGATGATTTTTTGACCATCTTTGACATGTTTTCAATATGTTTGACCATTTTTGAATTTGTTGGGGGTATGTTTGATTTTTCTTCCAAAATCCACCTGTAGGAGGACATGCCCGACCTAAACCTAGCATTACAGTCGGCCCGGATTAGTAGGTCGACCCTGCCAGCTCAAGGGTACCCTTGTGTCTTGTGCCTCGCGACACGTGCCTTCTTACACTCCTATGACGATGTGGCCCTCGGAAGGGTCTTGTGTCCTCTCGCGTGTCCTGTCCAATCAAGGCCGACTGTACGTCCCCGGCCCCCCCGTGGACCGCGCACATGCCTCCATGCCGCCCCCGAATTCCTCCCGGGCCTGTGCCGGCCAGCCTTGCTCGGGGCTCCCCGAGGTCCTGTCTCTTCACCGTGCGCTCATCGAGGTGCTGTTGCTGCCCCCCGACTGCGTTCCTCGGGTTTTGCTCGGTCTCGTTTCTCTAGCTCGTGTTACTGAAGATCCTTTCCCGGTGACGCTTGGTCTTGCTTCCCTACTTCGACGAAGAAACGACGCCATAAACATAAACTGTTGGCGCTTCGCGCGGATTTCTTGGATCCGCCCTCGGCCCACCTGCCGGCGCTTCCAGCGCCGCCCCTGGGTGTCCAGCGCAGATCCAAGAAATTCGCGCGGAACACCAACAGTTTCTGTTTTTGGCGTTTCTTCTTCTTCTTCTTCTTCTTCTCCTCTTACTGTTTTGAGGAGGCTTTCCTCGGGTTGCCAGGCCTTGCTTCCGCACTGGCCCCCAATCAGGTTTGCCCAGGGGGCTCTCACTTGGTTAGAGGTTGGTGCCTCGGATTTTTGCGTTGCCCGTTGCTCGGAGGTTCCCTGGGTTCTTCGGGTTCCCTAGGTTCCTCGGTTTCCTCGGGTTCCCCGCCCCTACTGCCTTCTTTGTTGCGTTGCCCGATTCCCAGAGGTTCCTTGGGTTTCTCGGGTTCCTCGGCTTCCCCGCCCCCGATGCCTTCTATTGTTGCGTTGCCCGCTTCCTGGAGATTCCTTGGGTTTCTCGGGTTCCTCGGGTTCCCGGCCCCTGGTGCCTCCTATTGTTACGTTGCCCGTTCCTCGAAGGTTCCTCGGGTTCCCTGGGTTCCTCAGTATCCCCTCCCTTGTTGCTGGTTTTGTTTCCCAGCAATGCCAGGCAAAGCCAGGCAACGACAAGCAACGCCAAGCAGCGCCAAGCAGATCAAAGCAGCGCAAAGCAACGCCAAGCATTGCCAAGCAATGTCAAGAAACGCCAAGCAATGCAACACAACGCTGAATAATACCACGCAACGCCAAGCAGCGTCAAGCAATGCCAAGCGATGCAACGCAATGCCGAACAACGCCAAGCAGTGCAAAGCAATGCCAATCAATGGCAAGCAATGTCAAGCACTGTCAAGCAATGCCAAGTAACACCAAGCAATGCCAAGCAGTGCAATAGAATTCAAAGCAAAGCAATGCAATGCCAAGTGATCGTTTTCTTATTCGTTGTTTTGCCGATCGGCGCGGGCGCTCGCATCCCCCCCTCCCCCCCCATGGAGTAGATCTTGGCTGTCTTTGGCGCCTGTTTCGAGCAGGCAGAGTCTCCTCCATAGGACGCACTTTTGCAAACAGTCGCATTAAGCAGAGGTCTGGAACCAGACTCCCCTCCTCACCCCCCCTTTCCGCCCAATGTCGAAACGTCGAACAAGAACAATTCTAACCAACGCCGCTTAGGAAGCATTCATCTAATTGGGGTCGCGCCGGGTTCATTTTTGAAGACGCCTTCCTGCAGTTGTTTGGCTTTGTATCCTTACTGTTTTCGATGAGGTCTTCCTCGGGTTTTGCTAGGTGTTGCTTCTTGACTGTGTTGAAGAGGCCTTCTTCGGGTTGCTTGGTCTTGCTTCTCAGCGAAGCAATGCCAAGCAATGCCAAGCAATGCCGCCGCCGCACAATGCTAAGCATTGCCAAGCATCGCCAAGGAATGTTAAGTTGCGCTACGCAGTGCCCAGTAACGCCAAGCAGTGCCAAGCACCGCAAAGCGACGCCAAGCGACGCAAAGCAATGCACATCAACGCCAAGTAACGCCAAGCAACACAAAGCAGCGCCAAGCAACGTAAACGCCAAGCAGCGAATGGTACCGCCAAGCAACGCCAGCTAACGCTACACAGTTTTAAGCGACGTCAAGCAAAGCACAGCAAGTCGACGCCAAGTAACAGAACTCACTGCCTTTGTTGTTTGATGATGTATTTAATAGGTTCTCCTCTACTTGGGTAAGAGTCGGGCTCTTTAATTCGCGCACATGGTTGCAAACATTGAAAAGTTTCGTGCCCGTTCCATTCAGGACGTCTCTCGTGTTGCCAAGTGGTGACTCCGCTGCGGCGTTGGCCCCATCTCAGGGTCGGCGCTGTGCTTCCGTCTTTTAGAATGGATTTCTTCCTTGTCGTTCTCGTCTTGCTCCAGCTGCTGCTCCTCCTCCAGCTCCTCCACCTCCTCCTACACTCCGTTGTCGTCGTCATCCTCCTCCTTCCTCAGCCTCCCCTGCTCATCCTCCTGCTCCTCCGCCACCTCCTCGTCCAATGTGCACAGCTCGCCCTGCACCCCACGCCGGGGTCATTCCGGGGATCCAGGTCCGCTAGGACATCCGTCGGCGGACAGAGCAACGCGTCGGCTCAATGGGAAGCGATGGATGGGCGGGCGGGGATGACAGGTGATGTCAGACGTGTCGCGCGTGCCCAGTGTGCCCTCCTCCTCTATCCAAGCTCGCGCCCTCCCCCCTTCTATCCCCTTCCACAGTGCACGTCTTCTCTCCCTCACTTTCTCTCCTTCAGTCCTCCCTCCCCCACTCCTCCCCCTCCCTCCATCATCTCCCTGTCCCTCTTCACTCCCTTCGCGGCCCTCCTCCCCTTTATCTTCTTCCTTTCCCTCCCTCTCCTCCTCATTCCTCCCTCACCCACTCCTTCCCCTTCACCAGGTCGTCGGACGCGGGGCCGCGCGCGAGTGTCTTCCGCTTGCGAGGTGGGGACGCGTTCCAGTACCGCTGTCAACTCGTGCCACAGCTTATTCGTATGTTGCGGGGGGCAAGGTGGGAATGGGCGGGGCTTGCACATCGACCTCGACGAGATGCCACCGGCGCCGACCCCGAGGCCCGTGGCGGCGGCGCTCTGCCGCCTGGGCTATGCCGCCCGGCGCAGCAGGCCGGCCCGAGGCGCCGATGTCGCCACTCTGGCCCTTCGGCTTCGTGCTCCCCTTCGGCCGGGTGCTGGCGCTGCGCCTCAGCCTGCTGCTGGCGATGTTTCCCAGCCTGCCGATCGGCGACTCGTTGGCGATGCTCTTCGGCCAAGCGACGAGGATGCCGCTGGACGTGATGAGCTCGCCATGCCACTCCCCCACTGCATGCAGGAGCAGGTGGCGGCCCGAGCAGAGGGCTGCGCCGAGTTGCCCGAGTGCGAGACGTGCACACCGACGACGAAGGGTCGCCAGCCTTCCCGCCCGCCGCGACAGGCGCAGCGAGCCACTCGGGCGATCCCCCCCTGGAGCGCTAGGCCGCCGGCCGCCGGCGCTCTGCGGGGCGCGCCGTGCCGAACGCGCCACATGGACGCCTGTCGGAGGCGACCATCGCGGCGGAACGGGGCGCGGAGCTCGCGGCTACACGCCCCTCCTTCGGCCAGGGCGAGGCCGACGGGGGGGCTCCGGCGGCGACCTCCTGCGGCCCCCGAGCGAGAGTCCGACGGCGGCGCCGAGTGTGACGCTCTCGAGAGGACGTCGGGGGAGGACGAGGGGCGCGCAGCGCTGGCCCCCAGAAGCAGGAGGAGGAGGAGGAGGAGGAGGAGGAGGAGGAGGAGGAGGAGGAGGAGGAGGAGGAGGAGGAGGAGGAGAGAGGTGGCGATCCCGCCCGTGGAGTCTGGGCGCTCGCTCCCTGCAGGGCGCCTGGCCGTGGACATTGGGAGCCAGGTCCCCAGACCCCCTTTCGATCAATGGAAAAATCATGGCGGGAGGTTTCTCGCCATTTTCGGCCTCCGGGGGCCCCGGACCGGGCCTCGGGACCTTCAGAGAACGACTCGGGAAGACAAATTGGTCTTGGGGAGGGAGTAGGTCGAGACCTCGGGGGGTCGACGTAATGAGCAAATTATGACGTCGGCGGTCCAGGTCAGGGGCGCCCTCATAATTCATCTGGCTGACGCCGCACCGCCGACCCCTCGGGGCGGCAGTAGGAGTGAAAAAAAAACGGAATTTGCGGAGCGCGCGCGATTTCTGGGGAAGCTTGGGGTTTCAATTTCTTGGGAGTTCGTCGGGGGCAGTTGGCGGATCGCGGCTCTGCTCTTGGGCTTCTCTGGGCTCTCCTGGCAGCATTTTTGAGGCCTCGTGGGAGCCGTGTTGAGGCTTCCAGGGGCTTCTTTTGGGCCTCTCGGGGGCCTCGTGGGAGCCTCTTGGGGGCCTCTTGGCGCCTACTCAGGTTTTTTCGGTGCCGAGTACTCGAAATGTCCATTCGGGTTCCCCCTCTGGGCCTCCTATTGGGGCCGTCCTGGGGCCCTTCTGGGCCGTTTTGGAGGCTTCTGGGGCCGTCTTGGGGCCCTCTTGGCGCGCTCTCATGATTTTCTCACTCGGTTGCTTCAGCCTGAAGGATGCCAAGCTACCCCAAGTCGTCAAGGTTGCTCGCTGTCTCGCTCTGCAGGGAGGTGTCCCACCAGAGCAGGCCGGACCCGACGACGATGCTCGAGGGCCTGGCTGTCGTGCTAGCCGGAGGGCTGGCCTGGCGCCGCGGGCGGTCCTCTTCGAGGAACGAGCCCGCCCTTTCGGGGCCACACGCTCCTGGGTTGCAATGTACCGCCCTCCTTCCCCCTCTCCGCCCTTTCCCGTCTTTGCCTACCTCTGTTTCTTTTTGTTCCTCCCTTCCTTTCTTTCCTCCTCTTCCTCGGGGGTGGTTCTGGGAAGTCGTCGTGCTTGAAACGATGCCTTTGGCTAAGAACAGCGAGGTTAAGGAACAAATGCCTTTGGCTTGTTTCGAATTCGATGACTTCCTATAGCCATTTGAGGGGGTGGTACACGGCGCTCCTGTGGGTTTGGGGCGCCGCTGGGGGCGAGGCAGCTTGCTAGCATTTTATTCTCCTCCGTCCAGCAGAGCGCTGGCGGAGTGAGCGCGAGCGAGTCCGCAAGTCTCGCAGGGTGGGCAGTCCTATTCGAGGACAGAGGCTGCCCGTGTCACTGCTCCCCCCCTCACCTGGTCGCAGGGCTGACGGAGAAGGAACGCCCAGGCGGGCCTTGGTGCTCGGGGGGGGGGGGGGCGAGCGTGCGGCCCTCTTCACACGTGGGGGGGGCACGACCCGTGCTCTCGCGGCGCACGCAGGTCAGCACCGAGGCCGTTCGCCGACGTACGCCTGCTCCCGCCGCCCCCCTCCCCCCCTCCCCCCTCCCTCAGGAGGGGAAGAAGCACACAGACACAATTAATCGTCGATTCCCCAGAAAATATGGGAAAACATGGGAAGTGGGGGCGAAGACAGAAACCTAGAAAATATGGGGAAATATGGGGAATATTTTTGTTTGTGTGTATTTATTTGTGTGTCCTGGGGCCCCTTCACTCCCTTCTTGCCCTCCGTCCTCTTCATCCCTCCTCCGCTCTCGCTCCATCCTCCCCCGCCCTCAGGCCGGACATGCGCCTCTTCCTCCGGTGGTCGAGCGCGGTGGCGAGGGCCCTGTGCTTCCTCCACAACTGCTCCTCCCCGATCATCCACAGGCGGGGCGTGCCCTCCGGCCCTGCCCTCCGGCCCCTGCCCCCGCCCGGGCAGCGCTAGCTCGGGGAGGAGCGAGGGCCCGAGCTGCGTGCCGTGGAACACTCACGCCGGGGAGGAATAGCCTCCCAGGCAGAGCCGGCGTCGCGGAGCAGCCGAGGCGGAGGTTTTTCGTAGTCCTCGGCCTCTCGGGGCTCTTGCCGGGCTTCGGGGCCCCCGAAGACCGACTCGGGATGAGAAGTGGTCGAGAGGTCGGGGGGCCGGTGTCTCGAAAAAGAGACGCCGGATGTACGGGTTCTTGTGGGTTCCAGTGGAAGGGCCCCGCCCGAGGACTCGCTCCCCGCTTCTTACCAGGGAAGGTTTTGCGCCTCAGGCTGTGTTGTCGGCCCCCGGTCTACAGCAACAGCGGTTCCTATCTGACATTTCCCCACAAGCAACTGAAGAGTCGCGCTCTCGCTCGGGACCTCCTTGCAATGTACCCTGGAATCGCGCTCTCGCGTGGGACTTCCTTGCGATTGATTCGAGCGCCGCGCCCTTGACGCTCAGGAGTCACGCTCTTGCTCTGGGCGACCTTGCGATTCACTTTGGAATCGCGCCATCGCAAAAGACTTCCCTGCGGTTCATGCAGGACTCGCGCTTCATCGATCCACTGGGTCGACCCGCCCTTCTGGGTCCGAATGCCCGACCCGCCAGTTGGGGACCGCAGTCGCCCCTCGCTGCCCGGCGCCCGCCTTCGATGCCCATGGCCCATATGACTGCCCTTCGTGGTTCCGCATTCGCCTTTCGTGGCCCCGTCGCTGCCCTCGTGCCCCCCTCAATGCCTTTCGTGGCCTCGCTTCCCGCACTCCTTTCCTCCTCGCTCTCTCTCTCTCTCTTTCTCGCTTTCTATCTATTCCCTGTCTCCCTCATCTTCCTGTGTTAGGGGGTGCGCCAACTACACGTGGCAGGTAAGGAAGACATGTCCCCAAGGGGGTACGATCGAAGACGAAGAAGGCGGCTATCGATCGTTTGGGATATACACGTTGACTGACACGGGAGCAGATGAGAGCTAACAATATTATACCGTAGCACCCCGCAATTGCGGATAAGAGTGAGGGGGCGGGCGCGGGCGACGCGGGCGTCGTCAAGCCGGCGGACCTCGTGGCCCCCACCTTCCCTGTCGATGGCGCTCTCCTCCTCCTCCTCTTCCTCCTCCGCCTCCTCCTCCTCCTCGTCCTCGTCCTCGTCCTCATCGTCATCGTCGTCCTCCTCCTCCACCTCGTCCTCCTCCTCCTCCTCTTCTTCCTCGTCCTCCCTCTCCCCCCTCGTCCTTCCATCATCGTCCTCCCATTGTCGTCATGTTCCTCCTCGTCGTCCTCCTCCTCTTCCCCCCCTCCCGATCCTCCCCCCTCCTCCTTTTCGTCGTCGTCGTCGTCGTCGACGTCGTCGTCGTCCCCTCGTCCTCGTCCTCCTCCTCCTCCTCCTCCTCTCCTGCTCCTCTCCTCCTCCTCCTCCTCCTCCTCCTTCCTCCTCCTCGTCCTCCTGCAAAAGCAGCCCGCCGCAGGCGCCGAAAAATTTGGTTTGTACACTGAACGTGGTTTGGGTCGCGGGTGGGCCGCGGGTTCTCCACCGGGAACGAATGCAAAGATGCCCGCCGCAGGCGCCGAAAAATTTGGTTTGTACCCTGAACGTGGTCGCGGGTGGGCCGCGGTCTCTCCACCTAGAACGAATGCAAAAGATGCCCGCCGCAGGCGCCGAAAAATGTGGTTTGTACCCTGAACGTGGTTTGGGTCGCGGGTTGGTCGCGAGTTGGTCGCGGGGTGGGTCGCGGGCTCTCCACCTGGAAGGAATGCAAAAAAAGCCCGCCGCAGGCGCCGAAAATGTTGGTTTGTACCTTGAACGTGGTTTGGGTCGAAGGTGGGTCGCGGGTGGGTCGCGGGGTGGGTCGCGGGTGGGTCGCGGGTGGGTCGCGGGTGGGTCGCGGGCGGGTCGCGGGTGGGTCGCGGGGTGGGCCGCGGGGTGGGTCGCGGGGTGGGTCGCGGGTGGGTCGCGGGTGGGTCGCGGGTGGGTCGCGGGGTGGGTCGGGGGTGGGTCGCGGGATGGGCCGCGGGCGGGTCGCGGGTGGGCCGCGGGGTGGGTCGCGGGGTGGGTCGCGGGGTGGGTCGCGGGGTGGGTCGCGGGTGGGTCGCGGGTGGGTCGGGGGTGGGTCGCGGGTGGGTCGCGGGGTGGGTCGCGGGTGGGTCGCGGGGCGGGTTGCGGGTGGGACGACGACAACAAACAACAACAAACAACAACAAACAACAACAACAACAACAAC
>CAUYUJ010009926.1:0-31270 GCA_963575745.1 Prorocentrum cordatum
CCTCCTGTCTCCACCTGCTCCTCCTCCTCCTCCTCCCCTCCCCCCATCCTCCTCCTGCTACCCCGTGACCCCTCATTTCCGTTTCGTCGCTCCTCGCCCCTAAAGCCCCTAAAGCCCCTAAAGCTCCTAAAGCCACTAAAGCCCCGAAAGCCCCTAAAGCCCCGAAAGCCCCTAAAGCCCCTAAAGCCCCTAAAAACCCTAAGGCCCCTAAAGACCCTAAAGCCCCTAAAGCCCCTGAAGCCCCTAAAGCCCCTAAAGCCCTTAAAGCCCCATAAAGCCCCTAAAGCCCCTAAAGCCCCTAAAACCCCTAAAGCCCCTAAAGCCCCTAAAGCCCCTAAAACCCCTAAGGCCCCTAAAGCCCCTAAGGCCCCTAAAGACCCTAAAGCCCCTAAAGCCCCTAAAGCCCCTAAAGCCCCTAAAGCCCCTAAAGCCCCTAAAGCCCCTAAAGCCCCTGAAGACCTTCACGCGAGTGGGGGGGGAGAGGGAGGAGGGAGGAGCAGGGGGAGCAGGCTGAAGTCCCAGCGCCGTAGCTGATGGGCTCCAGTTTCGCCTCCCACATCCCGCTGAGCAGCGCCAGAGCCCGGCGCCACGGCCCGCGTCTCTCGCACGCGCTGGCCGGAGCGCTTTAACTGATGACGTCGGGCTCCAGCTTCGCCCCGCCAATTTCTCTGAGCAGTGACAGAGCCCTGTGCCACCGCTCGCCTTCCCCACACGCGCCAGCTACATCGTACTGGTCATTATCATCCTCCTCATCATCACCATCACCACCGCCGCCATCATCATGATCATCATCATCATCATCTTCATCATCAGTTTGAGGAGGCTGAGAATATCCCATTGTTGTAGCTGATGACATCGGGCTCCAGCTTCGCCTCCCGCGTCCCGCTGACCAGTGCCACAACCTGCTGCCACTGCTCGCCTCTCTCGCACGCGCTGGTCGAAGCGCATTAGCTACGGTGGAGGCATTGGATAAGGAAACCTTGGATAAGGAATCCAGGGTCTGGAAGCCAGTGGAACTCCAATTGTTTTTTTTCTTCGCATTCGCCAGACCGCAGGTCTCGAAAAACCCGGTCTTAAGTAACATTTCCGGCCTGGCCCCTGGGCAATAATTGTCTCGGGTGCTCTTTCGCTGTCCCTGCCAACGAAAGGAGGAAATCAGAGGAGGATGGAGGAGGAATATGAACAACAGAGAACGGAGGGCGATAGGGAAGTGAGGGAGAGGGGGGGAGAGGGAGGAGGGAGGAGGAAGAGGGAGCAGGAACAGGGAGGAGGGGAATGAGGCGGACGAGGTCTCGGGACTGTAGCTGAGGACATCGGGCTCCAGCTTCGCCCCCCCACATCCCGCTGAGCAGCGCCAGAGCGCAGAGCCGCAGCTCGCGTTTCTCGCACGCGCTGGTCGAGGCGCTCCAGCGGATGACATCGGGCTCCAGCGTCGCCCCGCCCATCTTGCTGAGCAGTGAGGGGTATCCAACGGGGGGGGCGGGTACGATTTGTTAACATCGACTCCTCCTCCTCCTCCTCCTCCTCCTCGGCCTCCGCCTCCGCCTCTATGTCCTCTATGTCCTACAAGAACGAGTTCCGCAGTTACCCTTGGCAGGCCGGGCCAGTTTCCAAGGGACCTTGGGAAGCAAAGCCCTGGAAGGCCACGAGACCAGGTTCAAACAACACGCCTCCGCCGAACCCCCGGCGCCCCCTTCTCGGGGGCCGGCCACAGAAGTGGGCTCGAAGGCCCCCCCAAAAAAAAAGAATTGCCTTTCGAGCCCACTTTCGAGAACGTCATAAGGAAGGGAGGGAGGAAGGGGAGGAGGGGAGGAGGCGAGGAGGAACAAGAGGGAGAAAGGGGGGGAGGGAGGAGTTCGGATCTCCCAGAGCTGTAGTGATGACGTCGGGCTCCAGCTTCGCCTCCCACATCCTGCTGAGCAGCGCCGCAGCCCGAGGCCGCAGCTCGCCACGGAACGCTGCCACTGCTCACCCCAGTCCCACGTCGTGACCCCAGCCCCTTCGACGGCTTGAATCACGATGGCCCCCTCCGTAGCTGATAACGTTGGGCCCCCAGCGCCACAGCCCGAGGCCACAGCTCGCCACGGCGCGCTGCCACAGCTCACCCCACTCCCACGTCGCGACCCCAGCCTCCTCGATGGCTTGAATCACGATGGCCCCTTCCGTAGCTGATAACGTTGGGCCCCATGCTGGCACTCTCGATGGCTTGAATCACGATGGCTTGAACCACACTTGGCTTGAGCCAGACTTGAGCCAGGCTTGAGCCAGACTGGCTTGAACCAGAGAAAAGGGCCACACTTTGTTGCCATAGGTCTGCTGCAAGTGCAAGCTCATTGGCCAAATGTCACAATCTTACCACCACCAGCCGAGAACATAAATTGCTCTGGGATGCCAGTGCAAGGGACGTCTGTCGGACAAACCGGTGGGGGTCCACAACAAATCAAACAGTGCAGCGGAACCAGGCCCAGAGAAGCGGGCCACACTTTGTTGCCATAGGTCTGCTGACAGCGCAAGCTCAGCGGCCAAAGGTCAGAGTCTTACCACCACCACCAACCGAGAACATAAATTGCTCTGGGATGCCAATGCAAGGGGCGTCTGTCGGACAAACAGTTGGGGGTCCACAAATCAAACAGTGCAGCAACCTACAATCCGAAGGCCTCCTGATGCCTTCAGGGCAAATAAATCGCACCCGATTCGCAAGCCTCAGTTATCCCACTTGGTGGGATTGCTCCTTTGCAGTGAGCTGTGTTGCTATACAAGAAGTCCGCGTGGCAATCTAAACGGTCGCCTATTTTTGCTTCTGTCCTGCACGCCGCGGCTTCACATCGGCGTTTCCACGACCATGACATTTGATAGTCCATTTCGGCACGTACTTCACACCGTGGCTCCACATCGGCGTTTCCAAAACACATGGGGCACATTGTTCTTTCATAAACCCTTTTCGGCACGACCTTCACACCGCGGCTCCACATCGGCGTTTCCAAAAGGCAGGGGGGGGCATTGTGGGATTCGCCACAGGAGTCTTCCATAGGCAAGCAGGCCCAACCACGACCCTCACACCGTGGCTCCTCATCGGCGTGTCCAAAAGGCAGGGGGCCCGGGGCGGGTTTCGCCGCAGGCGTCTTGATATTTGTTTTGTCACCTGTCCTAGCTGACGCTGGTGTCGCCGCCGCTCGCCATCGAAAGTCTCGCGACTGCTGGCCCCTAAGCCGTGACGGGGCCAGTCTTAGAGTAGCTTCTCTTGAAATTGGGCAGGCCGCCCCTCCCGCCCGAACACAGCCGCCGCTCCCGCCCGACCTCGGGCCTGCGGCGGACGGATCCTGCCCGGGGGAGGGTTCGGACTGGGAGGGGGGACTGGCAGGGAGGACTGGGAGGGAGGACTGGGAGGGGGTTCTGGGGGGGGGCTCTGGGAGGGAGGACTGGGAGGGGAGAAGCCGCGCCGCTCACCTCTCCTTCTCCAGCTCTGGATCGGAGAAGAGATCGTCCTTCTCAGGCGGCGCGGCACCGCCGCTGTCCGCGGCGGCGTTCCCGCTGGAGGCGGCACCTGGTACTGGCGACAGCTGACTGAGCACGAAAACGTGCCTCTTGTTAGCCTGGGGGCCGAATAGCTTCATAAACCCAACTGGCGGGTGGGGGGGCGCCAGGGGGGGGAAAGCAAGCTTCCCCCCTCTGGCGCCCCCCTCTCCGCTACAGTCAAAACTCATAGTCAGGGCGCGCGGTAAGGACGCAAGACCCTTGGAGGCCGAAGTTGAAGTATTCTGGACGGATTCCTACGATACAAAACCTAAGGACGCAAGGCAAAATTTAAGGACGCAAGGGCACCCTTGGAAAGTCGTTCGTCCTTACTATGAGTTTAGACTGTAATTACTGCCCACTTCGCCCCAACGAGCTCCTCCGAACCCTCCAGGAGCTTCACGCTGCAGGCCGCGTTCGCCTTCACCAGCGAGACGACCTGCCCCTTTTTGCCCTCGTACTTCGACTTGTCCTTCGTGAGCTTGCAACTGCAGATCACCTCGACGCCCGGCTTGAGCCAGTCGAGCGGGTCAGTCTGGCCCTCGGTCTTCGCCTTCTTCGGGTCGGGCCCTGCCTGGCCCTCCTCGGCGGCCCTCTTCTTGCCCTCGCCAGCCGGGCTGTCGGCCTTCCCCTTGTCGGCCTGGGCCTTTCCCGCTTTGTCCTTCTCCTCTTTCTCCTCCCTCTCCTTTTTCTTGGTCTCCAGGCGCGCGCGCTCTAACTCCAAGCACTTCTTCGTGAGAGGGGGCGCGGCCGCGACGTCCCTGCTCCTCCAGAGAGGCCAGAGGACACCGCCCGCTTTCTCGATGACCCCGTCCTGCGGCACCTCGGCGCCCGTGTTCTCGCACGAATCGGCCCCCTTGAGCTTGTACCTACTACAACTAATACGCCTCTTCCTAATACTTTTTGTTTTTTTTTCGTCCGGAATTCAACGCTACCACCTTTTTGTCCTCCGCCAAGACCGTTGAATTCCGGACGAAAACCAACGCCTCTTCCTAATACTATTCCTCCTGATACGCCTAACACTACTACAATTATTCCTGACACTACGACCCCTTCAACTACCACTACTACTACTACTACTACTACTACTACTACTACTACTACTACTACTACTACTACTACTACTACTACTGCAGCTACTACTACTACTACTACTACTACCACTACTACGACTACGACTACGACTACGACTACTACCACCACTACTCTTACTACTACCCTCCCCTCGGTGGCACGAGACGGTCTCGCGGAAGAGCCGGTCCCGCGCGGGCTTGTCCGCCACGGCCTCCGTCAGGGGGTGCCACATCTCGCACAGCCTCACGACCACGGGGTTCAAGTGGGAGGCAGCCTGGGCGAGGTCGCTCGGCGGCACCGACGACGCGGCGGCCACGACGTCCTCCACTGAGGTTTCGGCCCCGGGCACGAGCTTCGCGAACTTCGTCGCCGGGCTCTTCGGCCACCACGTCTCCAGCATGGACCACCCCGTCTCCCCCAAGCCCTGCAAGTACTCCACCTGGCCACCGAGCGACATGGACGGCGACAAGACGCTCATGCCGAAGTTGTACTGGGCCTTCACCTCCTCAGTCATCTTGCCCTCGCCGTCGATCTTGTCGAACTGGCTCTGCATGCCCGCCAACTCACCCCGCCTCTCCTTCGGGTCCTTCCCCGCGTCCCCGCGGACCTATCGAAGGAGCAAACTCGGCACGAACATGACCTTCCGGATTTCCGCGCAGATTTCATGGATCAGCCTGGGGCGGCGCTGGAGGCGCCGCCCAGGGGGCCCAGCGCTGATCCAAGACATCCGCGCGGAGCTCCGACAGTTTATGTTCATGCCGATGTTCCTCCTTCGAACCTTCTCCAACTTCTTATCAAAACGCCTCCTCATCCACTGCTTGCACAAGGGTGCCGAATCGAACTCGTTCTGCTCGTCCAAGTCCAGCGTGCCGTAATTCAGGGGCGTCTCGGTCAGGAAACTGAGCTTGCTCAAATGGATGACCACCTTGCCCGTCTCGGGCACCAGCGCGGGGAGCTTCCCCATCAGCTGCTCCATGGGCTTCACCATGTGAGAAAGATAATCGAGGCTCTCCGTGTTCCGCAGGCGCTTCACGAGGTACCGCATGAAATTGATGGCCACCTTTGGCTCCTCCCCCTGGTTCCACCCCGAGGAGAGCGCAAAGTTCACGAACCGCTGCAACACGTGATGCACGGTGTCTTTGCACATCGGGTCCTCCACGATTTGGGGCGGGGAGGGACAGGGGGAGGAAGTAGGAGGTTGGCATGGATGCTGATACGGATTCGCGCGAGCGGAAGCCACGTGCCCGATAAGTGCAGAGGCGCCCCCCCCGAATGTCCGGGTCGTAGAAGCGCCCTGCCTTCGCGGCCTCCTTCAGCGTGTGAGCCATGCCATTCAAGGTCTTCTCGAGGTTCGGCGGGGGCCGTTCGCTGGAGTCCTCCTCATCGGCGGCGCGCACAAGGGTGCGTAGCGAGGGGGGCGGCCATCTCAGGAGGCAATGGGGGTCCAAGAGGCCACCCCACTCGCGCCACCCCTAGCCGCGCGCCGCCGACCTTCTGCAGCTCTCTGGTTGCCGGCTTCTCCGCGGGCTCGTCGGTGCCCTTCGGCTCGACGGTGGGCGGTGGCTGCTGCGCGCTCGGCGCGCCGCCGACCTCCTGCTGCGGCGCCCGATCGCCGAGCGCGAGCGCTCCGCTGGCGCTCGGGCCCGCCGAGCTGAAATCCATAGTCTCCTTCATCGCCAATTCGAGTTCGCCCGTGTCGATTGGCATAGCCCCCCTGGGTGGACAAGACAATCGCCAGGCCACCACTGAATTCGCATACCTACCGGGGGTTGGTGTCGAATTCTGTAGTGGCCTGTCGACTTTCTTGTCCACGATGCTGAAGTTCTGGATGTCGAAGCCCGCAGGGAGCACGAACATGCTGGGTGGGCGCACGACGCCCGGCGGCAAATCCTGCTGAAGGCCCCCCCCCGGGCCCTTGTCTTCCTCCTCCTCCTCCTACTTCCCCTCCTCCTCCTCCTCCTCGTTTCTCTCCTCCCTCCTTCCCGTTCCCTCCTTGGGGAGAAGCTCTGTCGGGCACACCCAATACGTCTTCTTCACCGTCGCAACTATCGAGAACTTCACCTTGGGGATCAGGTTCGAGAGCTGAGAATCGCCCAAGCGCTTGTGACCCAGCCGCGTGCACGCCATCATGATCTTCAAGACCTCGGGCGCGCTCGCGCCCGAGGTGGAGATGGCGGCTTCCGAAAAAGAGGGATGGGGGACAGGAGGTAGGGGGGAAAGACCTGCTCCCTGGGCGTGCCGCCGAAATTATCCGCCCGCCTGCCCAATTTCGTCTCGGCCTTCTCTCTCTCTGGCGCAGTAAACTCCCCGGCGTCTAGAAGCTGCTGCACGCGCACGGCATCTGGCTCCTTCGGCGGCATGGCTGCCTCCGGCGAGGGAGGGAGAGCAGGAGGCGGAGGGGAAAGAGGAGGAGGAGGAGCAGGAGGAGGGGGAGGATCGAAAGCACAAAAAGCACAAAAAAGCACAAAAAACACAAAAAAAAAAACACAAAAAAACACAAAAACCTCAGAATAACAACTTATGCAATCGTCCTTCGGTGTTCCTCGTATCCCCATTTTTTGTGTTTTTTTGTGCTGTTTTTGTGCTGTTTTTGTGCTTTTTTTTGTGTTTTTTTGTGCTTTTTTGTGCTTTCGGTGAGCCCTGGTGAACTCCCAGTGCGCCTCCTGCGTCCTCGTCCGTCCCCTGCCCCCCTCCCCCGAGAGGCGCTGCCTGGAGCGCGCGGGGCCCGGCTCGACGCGCGGCGCTCTGCAGGCACACGCCGCCACGGCTTGGGCGGCCACGGCTTGAGAGGGGAGCGGCCGACAACGGAGGCGACGCGCGCCCACTGCGACCGCCTACGGGAGCACATCTGGCAGCCACCCCGAGATCAATGTGTCGGCGTCGACACAGCCCGTGCGCCCCCCGTGCCCCAATGCTGCCAGGTCCAGCCGGAGACCGTCCTCAGGGGAGCCAACAGGAGGGGCATTGGCTGATGGTGGGGACGAAGACCTTCCATGGCCGATTCATCGGGGCCCCCGCCAACGAAACAGCACGTTCCTGGGCACGGTGGTGAACCCAACACCTGGACAGCGATGAAGAGGCCATCTGGGGTCCACGCTCCCGCCCCCGAGCCAGCGCCACCCCCGTTGCCCGAAGCTTCCGCTTCGTTCTCGAAAAAACGCCGGCGCCCGCTGCAGTGATCCAGGAACGTCCCTTGCCTCGCACGCCAGATGGCCCAGGCACGGCAGACGGCGTACGAGATCGGGACCCGGGGCTTCTCCTCGCCGAAGGTGCTCGGCGTCACTTGGAGATGCACTGCGTTGCATTGAAATCCTCCTCCACCTCCTTGTCCTCCTCCTCCCCCTGCTCCTCCCCCTTCTCCCCCTCCTCCTCTTCCTACTCCTCCTCCTCCTCCTCCTCCCCATCTTCCCGGGCATAAATGAAAAAGCATCCTGTCCGCGACCACCTGCCAGGTGCTAGGCCCCCGCCTTTGGTCCATCGGGTCTGCGCGGTCACTTTCACGTCGGGCCAAGCAGGGTTGTCTGTCAGGTAGAAGTACGTATTTCGTTCCGGTGGCCACACGTTCCAAGTCCCCGTCTTGGCTCGCGGAGCAGCGCCCCCTTCGTCCTGTGCCGCCTCCTCGGCGTCGGCCGCCGCAACCTCGGGCGCCCCCACAGCGTCCGCGCCGGCCACCCCATCCTCTTCCACTGTGTCAGCGGCGCTCGCGAGGGACAGAACGCTGGACTCATCAGTGTCAGAACCGCCCGCGACATCGTCCCCGTCGCCCTCGGCCTCTTCGCCCTCGTCCACGTCGCCCTCATCAAAGCCGCTGGCAGCAGCTGTACCAGGAGGGCCCCCGACTTCCAAGCGCTTCCAATTCGTCACGGACACTTTGACAGATTCGACAATGAAGTTGGAGCATTGGACATCGATGTGGTAAACCATGGTGTCGGGATCCACGGGGACACTGTCCCTCAAGCAAAAATCACGCAACCGCACGAACTGCTTGTGGAATGCACCAGATAACCGCAGGGTCCTCTTGGCACGATGGCCGTAGATCGGCAAAACCCACGAATCCCGCCCGATGGCAATGTGAAAGAAGATGTGGCGCGCCTCTCCAGCTCGGACGCAAAACCACCCGGGCGCCTGACACCACAAGCGGTCCTGCCAAGGAATGTCGGGCGAGGCGCGCTCAGGCTGCAGTCTCGGAGCTGCGGGGAATTCGCCGTCGGGAACGAGCCTGGCAGCGAGGGCACGGCGCCTCGCAGACGCGTTATCGAAGAAATCCAAAAAGGTTGGGCGGTTCTCCTCAATCCACTTCATCCATTGTGCATTAGTTCCAGGGGTGCCACCCGTGGAATGCGACGCCGCAGCCCTGGCCGCCGCCTTCGCCGCCGCCTGCTTCGCAGCCACAACTCGGTCCAAGTCCTCGCGGTTGGCATCGATGTACGCCTGGATCCCTGGCTCGTCATAGACCAAACGCGGCCTCGCCACTTTGGCGGACGCGGTGACGAAATCTGGACGCCGACTCAAAGTAACTGCCCGAGGGTTCGTGTGCGCCCCCGTCGCGCTCTGCCGGGCCTCCGACGCCGCGATCTGCTGCTCTCGGCGGTGCTTGAGATGCCGACGAATAATGCCGTTGCGGCTGGCTGCGGGCACCGTGGACAATCGAGGTGCTTCGCTCTTTTTGTCTTGGACATGCTTTCTCTCCGCGTTCAAAGTGGTGGCGTGGCCCAGTGTCAATACGGCGTCTATGTCGGCCTGCGTGGAAGGCCCCATCAGGAAGGTTACGGCCGCGGACTCAGAGCCAGTCCGCAGGGCCCGACGTTGAAGCTGAAGAGAGAATCCAACGTCCAATGATTGTTCGGGAATTGCCAAGAACCCCTCGCATTCTTTAGCCCAGCCCGCCCTGTTGAATTGTTTGGAACACTTCCAGAGAGCCGTGGGGTACTGCTCGTACACGGAAAGGCGGGCTACGATGTTTCCCAACGTACCAAGCATCGCAGTCACGGCTGCCGTCGGAGGTAACAACGGGCCATACGGCACGAACGGCAAGATCTCGACGAAAGAACGGCCCGCAGCAGCCTGTATGTCGCCGCGAGACAACTCCACCAAAATGGGGTCCCCAGTGGGATTCTTCGAAGCCTTCCTCATAGCATGGTCTGTGAGTTGAAGGCAAACCGCGGACACCCGCAGGGACTCGGACGTTTGATTGTTGCGCCAAAATGCTTTGACGCGTTGGAGGCGTTTTTGTTGGTCTTTCATCGGCTTCGTCACGGACAGTGTCCAGATATGTTCCGGTATGTTGAACAGTGCGCACAGGAGCATTGAGCGAACGCATTCGGTAAACGTGAAAAAGCGGCTTGTGGTTGGATGTTCGTCCACTAAAAGGATCGATTTTTGTAGCTGAAGAAATACATCTCTGCGGAGAGTGGGCACGTCGACTGCGGCAGGGTTCTCCGAGAAATGCACCATACTGTCAAAAGATTTGTTAAGCAGGAGGACCAGGCTATCTGGCACGGCCGTGGGGCCATACAGCGTCATGAAAGCTCTCACTTTCTCCATGTGCAAAGCTCGTCGGGCAACGTCCATTGGCGCCACTTCCACGCGGTCGCACACCAGACGAAGCAAGTTTGAGGAGAACTCCTCGAAATAGCTGCTGTGTAAATATTTGTACAAACGGACGGCGTTGGCTTGTATCTCGTCGCCCCCATCATTGTTGCTCATGGCAAACTTAATGGATAAATTCACTTGGTGCGTCGCGCACACCCAGAGCAGCATCCGGTAGTGGACCCGGGGGGCGGCTTGCATCCTCCTGGCGGGAAGCGCAAGCAAGGGGAAACGAACCCTCGACTGCGCCTGGATGGGGGCGGGGGGGTGGAGGAGGGGGAGGAGGGGGATAAGGGGGGGGAGAGGAGGGGGCGGAGGAAGGGGATAAGGGGAGGGAGAGGAGGGGGATGGAGGCTGAGGGCCCCCCGACGAGGACGAAGACGAGGAGAGTGATGTATCCCCACGTCCTCCAGAGTATCTTGCAGGCTGCGAGATTGGTGGCAACGGCGTCCCCCGTGATCAAGTGTGCGAGGTGGATATCTGCATCTTCGCCCAACTTTTCCCGCGCCGCCTTCAAGATGATGTCGATCACTTGCCTGTGCGGGAATCATGCGCCCTTGCGTGTTCTGAAGGCCCAGAAGGGACCCCTCACGCGCTTCGTGGCCCCATGTGGGCCCCCCCCAGGATGGAGACGCCAGGGGGCAGGGATTTCCCAATACCCAATGCCACAGCGCGAAGGCAATGCTGGGAGCATCCTTCTTCTGCAGAGGCTGGAGCTCGACGTACAGCGGGGGCGCGGCGCCGCCGATCGTCACGGTGACGCAGTTATTCTGGATTTTGGATGCACGCCCGCGAGCCCGACGCCGAGAGGGCGGAACGGCGGCCACGCCGTCTGGCGCGCAGGCTGCGTTGTAGGACCGCAGCCTGGGGCAGCCAGAACACGCCACCCGCGCGCACGGCCCCTAATGCGCGCCACTGCCATCGGACACACGCGCGCGCGCACGGCCCCTCATGTGCGTTTTTTTGTTGGCACAGCGCGGAAGGAGCTCCCCGCGCGCGCGTTGGGGCTACGCTGGGCAACAGCATCGCGAGTTGCGTGCAATGCTCTGGGGCGGCAGATGGGCAGGGGGCGGCCGCAGAGGAGGGAGGGAGGATAGGACTCTCAGAGGGCCACAATGCAATGTCAGCTAATTAGCACCCACCAGGAGGAAACATGCGCGCACACGATACGAGCGCGCCGTTTGCACCGGGCGCCTCATAGAAGCCTCGTCATGCGTGTGCGACACGTACACTGTGCATTCGGAGGTGGACTGGGCCATCTTCCCGATGTGGTCGCGGTTCATCATCTTGAGCAGCTCGGCGAAGGCGTCCTTCGCCTTGCGGACGGAGCCCGCGCCGATGGCCTGCTGCTCGACGCCGGTGAAGTCAGAGCAGAAGGACGCCACGTCGCGCAAGGGCATGTTGGGCGGCGAAAGCCCTGCCCTCAGAATCCACATGTCCTTGACGCGGCGGCCAGCTCGAGGTCCGGTCTCAGCCTGGGCCGGCCATCCGCCCCTCCGCCTCCCCCGCATCAAAGGCCGCCCCCCCACTACGGACTCTTAAGGGCCTGCCCCATAGACCGCCCCCTTGTCCCCCCAGTAATGGCAAGCAATACAGGATTGCGCTGTCAGCCTCCAAGCGCTCGGACAGCTTCTCACGCACCCGCTTCTGGTGCGACACCCTCATTTGGAGCTTGTGCCGGGCCGCCGGGGTGAACCGGACCGCCCTGCGACCACCGGGGGCTGGTGCATCGAGGGCGCCCTCCTCCTGCATGACGCCCTGCAGACTGCGAGCCGCCGTCGCCGTCCTGAGAAAACAGGGGGTATGGTCACTACGCAGGATCACGGCCACGCACGGAAAGTGCAATGGATAATGGCTTTGTGTTGTGTTTTTTGTTTGAGAACCCCCTGTCCGCGGCCACAGCGCAGCGTCGGGCGAATCCAAAAAAGCCCGCAATGCCGCGCCCACCCTGGCAGCGGACATCGCCCGTCGGAGAAGGGATGTTCAGCCCCGTGGAAGTTCTGGGGGTTCTGGGTTCAGCCTGAGGCCGTGCGCGGTCAGCAACCGGTTGCTTGAAGCCCTAAGAACATGTAAATGAAAGAGTGGGAGAGGGAGCAGGGCGCAGCGAGAGGGCGGGAGGGGACGAAGCGAACTGGATGTTTGTAGAAGCATATGTTGATACACACGTTCCCTCCTGAGTTCGCGCGGAACGACGCGCCACCCTTGAAAGCTCAGCTGGTCTCTAGCACGGGGGGGGGTGAGGGTTGGCAAAAGAGGGTTAGGACACGAAGAAGAGGAAGAATACTCCATTACTCATCTCGTCCCAGTGCTGCGACTGGTGACGGGGCAATCCGAAACCATTCAAAGGCCATCCGAGGCTATTCGAAGCAGTCTCGAAACCATCTGAAAGCATCCAGGCGAGATGAATGCAGGAAGTGGGGAGGCGGACCTGACAGGAGGCAGGACGCAGGAGGGCAATGATGCAATGAAAGAGGACGCCTTTCTCGCTCGCGCTGGTCGAGGCGCTCGAGCGGATGGCATCGGGCTCCGGCTGTGCCCCGCATGTCTCGCTGTCCAGTGACAGCGCCCTCTGCCACCGCTCGCCTTCTCGCACGCGCTGGCCACATCATACTAGCCGCGTCACCCCTCATTTCCGTTTCGTCGCCCCTCGCCCCTAAAGCCCCTAAAGCCCCTAAAGCCCCTAAAGCCCCTAAAGACCCTAAAGCCCCTAAAGCCCCTAAAGCCCGTAAAACACCTAAAGCCCCTAAAGCCCCTAAAGCCCCTAAAGCCCCTAAAACCCCTAAAGCCCCTAAAGCCCCTAAAGCCCCTAAAGACCTTCACGCGAGTAGGGGGGGGGAGAGGGAGGAGGAAGGAGGGAACGGGCAAGGAGGAGGGAAGGAGACAGACACGAGGAGGAAATGGGAAGGGAGGATGACGAAATGAGGCAATCAGAGAGGAGAGGAAGAGGAAGATGAGGAGTAGAGAACAGAGCGTGTTAGAGTGTTAGAGGAAGGGGGAGAGAAGAGGGAGGAGGGCAGGAGGGGGGAGGAGGAAGAGGGAGGAGGGGAGAGCAGGGGGAGCAGGCTGAAGTCCCAGCTCCGTAGCTGATGGGCTCCAGTTTCGCCTCCCACATCCCGCTGAGCAGCGCCAGAGCCCGGTGCCACTGCCCGCGTCTCTCGCACGCGCTGGCCGGAGCGCTTTAACTGATGACGTCGGGTTCCAGCTTCGCCCCGCCAATCTCGCTGAGCAGCGACAGAGCCCTGAGCCACCGCTCGCCTTCCCCACACGCGCCAGCTACATCGTACTGGTCATTATCATCCTCCTCATCATAACCATCACCACCGCCACCATCATCATGATCATCATCATCATCATCTTCATCATCAGTTTGAGGAGGCTGAGAAGATCTGCTGCCACTGCTCGCCTCTCTCGCACGCGCTGGTCGAAGCGCATTAGCTACGGTGGAGGCATTGGATAAGGAAACCTTGGATAAGGAATCCAGGGTCTGGAAGCCAGTGGAACTCCAATTGTTTTTTTTCTTCGCATTCGCCAGACCGCAGGTCTCGAAAAACCCGGTCTTAAGTAACATTTCCGGCCTGGCCCCTGGGCAATAATTGTCTCGGGTGCTCTTTCGCTGTCCCTGCCACGTGCCTGATAGCGTCTCCGTATTCTTTGGTGGTCGGCTGCCCACGCAGCCCGGCTTTCCTCCATGTCCGGGGGCAGTGGCCATGCGAAGTTGTCGAGGCATCCAGCCGCCGTGGTCGACGTGGAAAAAAAAAATGGAACTCCAATTGTGGATCGGCCATGGGTATCGCCACCGCCCTCATCAGATAAGGAATCCTCCAGGGTCTCACGCCTCCTGGGCGCATTCCTTAACCAACGCCCCCACCGTAGGAACGTCGGGCTCCAGCTTCGCCCTGCCAATCTCGCTGAGCCCCCTGCCACGGTTCGTCTTCTTCGCACGTGCCAGCTACATCCTTAATATCCTCCTCCTCCTCTTCTTCCTGCCTCCTGCCTCCTCCTCTTCCTCCTCCTCTTTTTCCTCCTCTTCCTCCTCCTCCCTTTCTCTCTTCGTCCTCCTCTTACTCCTCCGCGTGCCCTGTTTCTAATTACCCCGTCATTTCCCATCCCCCATCTTTCGCCACTCCTCATCCCTCCGGTGAGGTGGGAGGGACAAGGGGGAGCGTTTTTTCCTCGGAGGCCCCAAGGCAGAACGTAACACAAAACTGAACAGATCGAGCGCGATACCGAATGTTGGCCCGGAAACGGCCCTTCAAACCCGAACGCACTGCTGACTAAGACAAGGGGGAGCGTGAAAAGGGAAAGGGGGAGGAGGGAAGGAAGAGGAACGAAGGAAGAGAAGAGAAATGGGGGAGGGAGGAAAACGAAAGGATGAAATCTGAAGAGGACGGAAGAGGAAAATAACAACGAAAAAACTGAGGGTGGAAAGGGGGAGGGAGGGAGAAGTGGAGGAGAGGAAGAGGAGGGAGAAACAGGGGGGAGGGAGGGGGAGGGGACACTGGTTGAGGCCCCTGGGTTCGTAGCCGAGGACTTCCGGCTCCAGCTTCGCATCCCGCATCCCTTACAGCAGCGCCAGGGCATGTTGCCACTGCGCGCCCTTCTCGCACGCTTAGGTGATGACGTCGGGTTCCAGCGTCCACCGCACGTCGCTGACCCACGCCGCGGCCCGCTGCCACTGCTCGCCCTACTCCCACGTGCTGACCCCAATAGCTGATGACGTTAGACCCCGCGCTGGCCCCTCGATGGCTTGAACCACAGAAAGGCTTGAACCAAAATGGCTTGAACCAGAATGGCTTGAATCACAGAGGCTCGGATGCTCGGGCTCGCGTGGCCACCCAAGTGCGCGCGGGCCCCGCACGCGTAACAGTCGACTCCAACACCCAGCCAGAGGGAGAGTGCTGACAAATAACAAGACAGAAGAATGACGCTGGCTGCCGACGGAGGACGATGATAAAAAAAACGTGAGAGGAGCATGGCCGACGCACTGAGCAGCAGCACCGGACTGCGGGAACGATCACCGGTGGATTATGCTAAGATCCGCGCGACGTTTATGATTAAATTGAGGCTCTGACTTTGCGCACATAAAGGGCGCCGGCCTTCAGCGCCGCCTGGACCTCGTCTCGCGTCGGCGGGTCGGAAACCACCACCTCCGTCTTGGCCCCCGAGATCCTGCAGCCGAACGCGGTAAGACCCGCTGCCACCGCGAGCCCCGCCTCCACCAGGTGCTTCGCGATCGCCCGCGGGGCGCGCCCGTAGCAGGCCATGGTCGCGTCGTCGTAGGAAACGGACACGTCGGACTTCAGCTCGCCGCTGCTGCAGGCGCCAAACTCCTCGGAGTGCGCCCTCGCCACCGGTAGCATCGCCGCCTTACGGGTCCTCCCCGCGCACGGGCACCCAGCCACCAGGCCCGCGTCCAGCGCGCGCGCCTCGGCCACGACGGTGCCCACCCGTATGCGTCGGCGCCCGCGGTAGGTCGACATGGCGCAGCGGACCAGTCGGCCATGCAGGCCAGCTCGGCGGGCCAGGCGCTCGGCGCGGGCCAGCCGCACCGTTTCGTACGCATTCCCGAGGTCGATCAGCAGCGCGGCTCCGTATAGCTGCTGTGCCCCTGCCGCCTTGGCGGCCAGCGCGTGGCGCCACGCGGACTCCTGGGCCGAGCGCCCTGGTCCGCCCCAGAAGTCGGCTGCGCCGCAGCCGCGGAGGGAGGCCTCCCAGCGCCGCGCCTCGGCCTGCCTGAGCTTGTTCCAGATCCGCGGGATGCTGGAGAGCAGCCAGATGGGCCGCCAGCCGCCCGTGGGCTTGGGCAGCATCACGATGAGCGACGCCCGCGCCGCCAGCGGTCAGCCGCCCCACCCCTCGGCCGCCACGCCGATGTCCACGAAGAGCTCGGCCGTGGCCGTGGACACCTGGGCGAGGGCTCGGGGCGATACGCGGTCGACGCCCACGCCCGTGCGCCTCGCGAAAGATTTGGCGGCGTCCAGCCACTCGTCAGCGGTCGGCCTGGGCAGCGCCTTCGAGTCCGACTGCCTCTCGAAGTCCTGCCACCCGTCCGAGCCGTCGGCCGTGCTCCAGACCTCCTGCGCCAAGGTACCTGTCGATGGCGTCCACCTCGCGCTGGCCCGCTCTCAGGGCGCCCAGCATGTCCAGCTCGTCCTCCTGCCATCCGCGCGGGCCGCGCCGCCATGCGTGGAGCCCGCCTGCGCCGTGCTCGAGCGCCTCCATGATGATGCTGGTGCTGCTGCTGCCGATGATGATGATGATGATGATGATGATGATGATGATGATGATGATGATGATGATGATGATGATGATGATGATGATGATGATGATGGTGGTGATGGTGATGGTGATGGTGATGATGATGACGATTATGATGATGATGATGATGATGATGATGATGATGATGATGATGATGATGATGATGATGATGATGATGATGATGATGATGGTAGTGGTGATGGTGTGTGAGTGTTTGAGAGGGAGAAGGGGTGAGGAGGAGGAATACTGCGCGGGGTGTCCAGAGAAGACAAGAAACCGGCTTAGGGCGTGGGTAACAAAAACTCCATGTAGGACGTGGATAAATAGGACTGAGAGCAAATACTGGGCCACGAAATGCTGGTATCAATACCGCCTCGCGTCACACACTTAAATATTCGAACGGTACGCCGCGGTTGAATATGAATGTATCTTGTTACAGCGGTGGGTCTGTGATACAATAATTATCTCGAGTCTATGCGGCAGAAACAAGTTGTTGATACCCTCTTTACTTCCGCAAGACACCTTGAGGCCAGTCTCTTGTAAGTGAGCCCCGTACAAGACCCAGGAATGTGACCATTACCTGAACAGACGACCCAAAGAGGGCCAACGTGAATCCCTGGGAGTCCTGACAATTCAGAGATTTGCGGATGTCGTGCCGCTTTGCGCCAGACTCTCTTATCCACCTTCTCCTCCGCCTCATCACTAAGATCAGCATTGTCTTTCTCTACCCCGTGCTGCGCCATGTACTTTCTCAGTCGCCTAGAGGTGCCTCTACAACTCCCATGTTTCGGAGGTCAGCGGAATGGCGCGAACCTCTCGAACCAAGTGAAAAGATCCGAATTTGAAACAACAAGCAAAGTGAGGCAATGCGGCCCCATTGCTTGAAATAATGTGCAGTGGCCACGGGTATTCATCAGAAGGCACAAAGGTTGACTTCGCCCAGGCTTCCAAGCGGCTGGCGCGAAGCATCACGGTCATCATCGCTGTCGGGTGCGGGGATAGAAAGGGTCTCGTCGTCTCATGTCAAGTTCCTGCCCAGCCTTCGCACCCTTGACCCACCAGCCTTGCGCCTCCACTTTTCGCACGACACATAAACCAGTCCTTCACTGCACGAAGACCCAACCAAAGTCACCCACCGAGCCGAAATCCACAGCGCGCTAAGTCACCCAGTCTCTATTCCAACGCAGCTGTTCGAGAGGGGCGCTCCCCTGCTTCCCTCACACATGTCGTGGTCGCGGCACTCGGCGAACGCAACAACCAGGACACCACCATGGGCTGGGGCGAGACGCGCTCACGAAGCAAGCAGCTGGAACACAATGAGAGGGGAGGAGGAGGACGAGGGGGGGAGGAGGATGAGAAGGAGGAGGAGGAGGAGGAGGTGGAGGAGGAGGAGGCGAGGGGAGGGGAAGGAGGCGGGGGGAGGGGAGGAGGAGGAGGAGGAGGTGGAGGAGGAGGAGGAGGAGAGGAGGAGGAGGAGGAGGAGGAGGAGGATGGGCACGGCCCCCCCCCCCTCCCCCCACGATGTGCCGCCCCCCCCCCCCTTGCGGGTGCGGAGTGGCGTGCTGTGGCGGCTCGGCGGCCAGCACGGGGGGGAAGCGCGAGGGGGCGGCCCTCTCGGGGGGCTCGGAAGCCCCCCCGACCTTCTGAGGTGTGCTCCGAGCCTTCCCCGAGAGCACAAGAAGGCCCCCCAGGACGCCAGAGGAGTGAGAACCCCCGCCGCCTCTTGAAAGAGCCTTGCCCCTCTCACTTCCCCCCCTCGATCGCCGCCGAGTGGTGGCGGGGAGAAGTGAACCGGCGAAGGACGGTATGAAATCCGCCGACCCTGTCGGCGTGTGTGAGGGGCTTTTCCGTTCGAGACGTCATCCCCGTTGTTCGTTGGTCGTCGTCTCTGTCGTCCCCCTTCCTTGCGCCTCCCTTTCCGTGGGCCCGTCGCCACTCCCGTCCTCTTTCCCAGCAGGGGCCCCTGCTCAAGCGCGCCAGCCCAAATGAACTTCAACAACGTCGTATTTGAGTCGAAGGGAAGCCCCTTCCCTTTGATCCCTCCCCCGCCGGGAGGGGGGGGGGGTAGCGGGGGGGTCCCGGGGGGGGGTCCCGGGGGGGGGGCGCCACTCAGATACGACGCCCCCCCCGCAAGTACTGCACGTAGGGATTCTTTATTGTTTCGGAGCCGCGCCCGAGCCACCCGAGCCGCCGCCGAGCCGCGCCCGAGCCGCGCCCGACGCCTCCCTCCTCCCTCCTCTCCCTCCTCTCCCTCCTCTCCCTCCTCTCCCTCCTCCGCCCCCTCGACCACGACGACGACGACGACGACGACGACGACGACGACGACGACGACGACGACGACGACGACGACGACGACGACGACCCGAGCGCACGGACCCGACACGAGACCCCCAAGAGGCCCCCAGGAAGCCCCAAGAGGCCCCCCCCGCCGCATACGAGAACGCATGGGTCGCCCTCCAGGGTCGGCGGCACCGGCCGTAAGGCCTTCGCAATAGTTTGTTCGTCGCCGGGGACGCCTGCCCCAGGGCGACTGGGAAGTTTATACCCTGCTGGCAGAAAAAATGATGTTATACCGTTCTCCGCCCACTAAGGGAGAGGGGGCGGGGGGCGTGCGTGCAGGCACGCGTGCACGACCTCGCGTTTGCTCGCGGCCGTGCGCGCGCGCGCGCGCCCGCGCCCCAGCCCCTCCAGGGCTTCCGCCGGCGCGCAAGACCCGGGCCCCTCCAGACCTCCAGAAGTCAAGGGGCCTGGGGACACACAGATAAATACACACAAATCCCCAGATCCCCTGTATATTTCCATATGTTTTGGGTTTTCGTCGCCCTCCCTCCCCCGCTTCCCATGCATACTTTTCCCTGTTTTCCGGGTGTCGGTGATTAGTTGTGTCTGCGTGTTTTTCCCCCTCCTAGAGAAGACCTGCCCCCGGACCCGCTCGTCGGCCCGAGCTGTTCCCCGACCGCCCCCTGGACCCCCGGGGCCCCTGGAGGGGCCCCCAGGGGGCCGAGAGGACGGCGACTGACCTCAGGGCCCGTCTCGTTCGGGTGCGCCCATAAGATGGGGGCGTCCAAAAGGGGGGGGCCGAGGAGGAGGAGGGGGAGGAGGAGGAGGATGCGATATCAGGTCAAATATCTCGTCTGCCATCAAGATCACATACTGTGACAATCCTGCGAGTATACACCATGTGTGACCCATCGTGCGCTATGTAAACGAGTGAACGATGGCCCCCTCCATGGGGGCGAGCCCGAAGTTGCCCATGCTCAACCACGGTTCACGGCGAGCGACACCTCGGAATTAGCACACAAGATAAATCCCCAGGAGCCCGAGGACGGGGGACAAGCCATTGTCCGAGGACCAAAAGAAAATGGACCAAGAATCATACACGGGTCGCATAAGCGGCCAGATCTTTAAAGGGCAAAGCTGAAGACGAGGACGAGCAAGGAGGAACGCTCGAACAAGGAGGAGAGGAGAGGACAGCCGTAGCAGCAGCACAACGGGCGGCCTCCTGGAAGGCGGGCGCAACGAGACCCCCGACCTCATTCGACCCAGCAACTCTTGTCGACACGGTCGTCTGCCTCACAATCGCCTGTCTCTGCAAGGCTGATCTGGCCCTCCGCGACGCCGTCAAGGACACTTTCCCACTCGGCGCCGCCGAGGCAGACCTGGCCACGAATGAAGACCTGGCAACCAACGACCCCCATCTCGCCAACTGCGGTGCACACGAATACCCACACTCGACGTTAAACAAAATCCGATTTCAAGCCCAGGGGGCTGCCCATCGTTAACCGACGGAGAAATCGGCGATGCAGCAGCAGAGAGAAGCTATTGCACCTCGCCGCGCCTCACGATACCCAACCTATCCGGGGCGCTGCGCCCCCAAGAATCCGCGGCATCAGCAGCGCCAGGTCTGACCGCACGCGATGCCATCTCCATCCTGCTGCAGAACGCCAGAGCTCACCTCTGACGAGCCACTCTGCCGAGCCAGGCGCCGCGAAATCTCGAACTCGTCGAGCGCGACCTGAAGGGCCCCCCCCCCTCTCCGCGCGCGACCTCGGAGACATGCCCGGGCGAACTCCCCGCCGAGTTGCACGGCGCACTCTTGCAACGCACGAGCCATCTGCCGGTCGGGCAGACCGAAGACCATCTTGGCGAGCCCCCCTTGAACGCGCTGGACAAACAGAACCCCTTGACCGGCGTAGTCAGGTCAGCGATCGCGCTCACGCCGTCGAGCAAGGCCTGGCGAACCAGCCAGGACCTCGCGCTGGCCAGGCCGACCTCGTCGCCCGCTTCTGACACCTTCTTCGCCACCACCAGAAAGACCCGCGCGCGCGCGCGCTGGGCCCATCGTCGCCTCTGGCAGCGCCTCGCCGTCCGGGTCGGCCTCATGGTCGGTCCTCATCCTCACGGCCCCCGCCGCGCACGCTCGCCCTGCCTGAATCCCGCTCGAATCAGGTCGTCCTCTGCAATCATCGCCATCGTCGCGAACTCCGCCACCGCGCGCACCCCCGTCGCGAAGGATTTGCTCAGCACGGTTTCATCGCGACTGGATGCAACTCGGCGCGCACATGAGCACGCGCGGCGGGCAGCTTGTCCAGCGAGCCCGCCAGAACCCCGCAAGACGTGCCGACATCCGCAGCGAGGTCCCCCCCCAAGGCCCGGGCCCGGGCCCCGCCGCGGAGCCCCGCCGCGCGGCTGCGGCGACGGCCGCGCACCTCCGCGGCGGCGCCGCCGCGGACGCTCACTGACCATGCCCCCCACACCGGCGGCGATCTCCACGAGGGCGGGAAGCGGATCCCGAGCCAGAGCGGCCCCCGCGGAAACCTCGCCCTCCGCGCGACCTCGAGCGCCCCGCCGCCACCGCGAGCCGCTCGGCCCGAGCGGGGCCCGAGGCGCGCGAGAGCGATGGCGGCGATCCAACGCAGCTGGGCCCGGAAAAGGCTCGGCACGGCCACGAACGAAGGTCGCGGAACATCGGTCGCGCCTCACCGCAAAGACGGGGGCGAGAGCCACTTCAGCCACGGGGCAATACAGGCGCTCGGGCCCCAGGGCGCGGCGAAAGAAAGGCGCGACGTTATGGGGGCGCCTACCTTTGAACACCTCGCGGGCCGCGCGTTCTCGGACAATTCGTCGAGTCGGAAACACTTGACGGCAAAAGATACACTCACTCGCGATCTCGACGGCGCGCGCGAATGACCGACGCGAGCGCCCCCCGCCCGCCCGGAAGCGCCGATGGGCAAGTAGAGCACGACGGGGGCAAGAGGCCCCCCCACAGGGCCGCCTCTCGGAGTTCACCAGGTCGCAACGCCAAACAGCAGCAGGTGGCGGGGGGGAGCCAAGATCACCTCCAGGAGCCTCAGGAGCGCCGGGCGGCCCGCATGGCCCCGCAGGCGGCGGCGCGGCAACATTTTTTGCGGCGCCCCGTTTGATCCAAGGACCCGGGGCCAGGAAATGCCCCGCAAGGTCCCCGCCCACGAAGAGGGCCCAGACACGCATCTAAATCACAAGATCCTCGGAGGGCCCCACGACAAGCCAGGACTCGAGCAGCTCGGCCTCAGACTTTTGGACAAGAAACAGGACATCAGACGCGAAGCGCTAAGCGCGAGAACCGGCGCGCTGGCCAATCCAACTCTGATCACGCAACGCGGGATGACTCCCGATTGGCAACATCCCAAAGATCACACCAAGTTCCGGCGGGTGGCTCTCTGGGCTGCGGATCCAACGCTAGCGCTGCCCTAGTCCGCGCGCCCTCAGCTCCGCCCCCAACGGGGCCACCCCGACGCGACGAAACACAACTGCGTCGGTGAGCGCACGACACCGCGGAATCGGCTCTCCAATATCATCAAGAAGCGGCTGGCCTCCATCATCCTTCTCATCCACATTCACACGCGCATCTCCTCCTCGACGCCTTCGGGCAAAACCAGAAACTACTCTATATTTTCCAAGTCCCTGAAGGCCCGGCAACGCCGGCGTCGCCAGGCCAGGGAGCAAAGCACTCTGAACGACAAACCTCGAAGACAATACTTGCGAACCTCCAAACTCTATTGTTGGCCCAACTTGCCCATGGAGAAATACACCCTCCAACGCGCCATGATGAGCCTCTGGGGCCCCCCCAATGGCCCCCCCACCCGCAGGCGTCTGAAAGCCCAGCGCAGCGTCGTCGCACTGAACCTACCCAGGGAGACGGATGCATCCCCGAACGCAGCAGCACTGCGAGCCTTCCCTCCTGGACCGATGAACGACGGCGAGATGCGACTGCCCTCGGCATCGCGAGAAGATCCACCCCCTGATCGAGTCTCCCAGGCGCACGCGCGCCTGCTCAGGCGTGAACTGGGCGTTGTTTTTGCCCCGGTCACCACGCGTGACCCGCCGGCGTCGTCGGCGCACGCCCGACGCGACAAAACCGCCAGGCGCCGCGGGGCAGGCGCCCACGACGCGCACGCGCCCTCGCTAGGCCACAAGATGCAGTCAGGATCAGCAGGAGGCGAAGGTGAAATCTGCTCCTGCTCTAACTGCTCAGCGCAGTCCGCGGGACGAGGAGGGCCATCGCCATGCCGAATCCGGGAGCGCGACTTATCAGGCCACGCCTGCGCGGGAAGACGACAGGCGCGCGAGAAGAACGCGGCAGCGGGACCGTCGCCCACGAAGGCCCCGCACCGGCTGCGCATCGTCCGCCCCCCGTCGGCGCCGACGATCGCGAGCGCGCCAGCTGACGAAAGTAGCGCTGCGAGTCTCCCCGGATCGAAACTGCCATGGTCGCGCGAAGCGTCGACAAGGTCGAGAAGCCGAACGCACACGCCACGCCCTCTTTGGCCATGACCAACGGGGCCCCCAACGAACGCAAGCGCCAACGCAGCGCCCCCTGACAAGCGAGCGCACCTTCGCGGCACCTGCCGCGGTGATAGCCGCGCCCACGATCAGGCACAACGCCAGCTGGCCCTCAGCGAAGTTGAGCCTTGTGCCACAACGCCCCCATGCGACACTGCCCATGAATATATCGCCTCGACGAGAAACTCCCCGTGCCATCGCGACTGTCCAGACCAGTAACCCGCGAATGATGCCACGCCGCAGGCGCCCGTTGAGTCCGACGAATACGATGGGGGACTTTCAAGGCCTTGAAGCTGAACTCGTTCGGGGCGGAGGCGACCATCTCCGAGCCGAGACCCCGCCGATCTCCAGCGAGCCGACGCCGAGGAGCAAACTCAGCACGAGGGCGCGGAACAAGCACTTCCCCATCGTCGCCGAGGCTAGGCCGTCGTCGAGGCCTGCGGCGCGACCCGTCGAACCCCCGAGCCGGGTCGAGCACGAGCACGATCAGCTCCGAGGGGGTCGAGTGCAACGGCGCCGCCTTGCGCCGATGCGCCCGCGCCACCAGCCTCGAGCTCGTCGCGGCCAAGCTCCACGCGCCTGAGATTGCCACTGCCGAAAGACGGGGGCCTCGGCAGATCCCCCGGCAACCGCCGTTGGCAGTCGTCGAACTCCACGGCCCCGGCCGAGAAACCACCCTCAGCTCCGGGACGCCTGGAGTAGTCCTTGATATCCTCCGCCCCTGGGGCGCGCGATTCAGCGACATTGAACCCGCGCCGCTCGGGGCCACTGCGCTTCTCCGCACGAAGTCGCGCGAGTCCCCAAACCTCAGCGCGTCGCCGACAACGCCAGGCATCGCCCATCTCGTCGGCCAACTGCTCCGTCACCGCGCCCTGGCGCGCACGCCGGAGATGTCTCAACTTCCGACTGCGCCTCGCGAGCAGCAGGCCCGACTCGAAGTCGCCGGCCCCCTCACGCCGCGCGCGCCGACGACCACGCGGAAAGTGCCTACGAAGACGCTGACACTCCTGCACCATCGGGTCGCGCGCGCACCCTCGGGCGAAGTGGCGCTCCGCCGGCGAGTGCACCGCAATCAGCCAGCTCTCCCATCTGCAATATGGAGCATTCTCATGTAGCAGAAGATCATGATTGTCGGGACCACGACTGAACTGGGCCTCCAAATCCGCCAAGAACTCAGGCACCGCCACTCTTCCCCAACGCACTCGCCAAGCGATCGAAGCCCCAACGAGTCGAAGACGGCCAGGAAAAGCTGAGATCGAAGCTGTAATCGAGCTTGAGAAAACGGGGAGCATGGTCTCGCAGCCCTTGCCGCCCGCGCAACTTCAGCCCCAGGCTGGACCTGCGCAGCGCAGCACAGTAAGTAGCCGACGCCCGCAACGCGGTCGATGCCACTGAACGAGTGGGCCCCGCAAAGAATCGTCGCCGATGTTGTAGGCCGAGGTCGCCACAGCCACCGCGCGCCTCTCCATGAGTCCCAGCATCTGGTCAGCCGCATGGTGCTGCTCCCCCTTGGGAAAGGGGCCCATTTCAGGTGAGCGCACCCAGTCAGCAGTGCCACCCTGGCGAGGGCTCCAGCCGAACGAGTCGTTCAGATCGAACCCCGTCAGCAGCGAAGAGCGGCGCTTGGACCGCGCCAGCACTTTCTCTAACCAGCGGCACATCAGATCGACAGTCAAGCGGTGACGCGCCTCATTCAGCTGAGACTCGAGACCCTCTCGACGCGCCCTCGGCCGCGGGGGGAAGTGCAGCGCGGGGGTCAGCACGGCTGAGCGGCCAGATCTCAATCGAAACACTGCGACGCGTCTTTGCAGGGCAGCTCGGGCAGCGGAGACGCCCACCACGTCACGCCGCATGAACACCCTCTTGCGCGGCAACAAAGCAACGCCACGGGATGTGTCGACGCGCCGTCCACATGCGAACCCGCACCGCACTACGAAGTCAGATCTCAAGTCCGAGTACGTCGCCAAGCGGTCGGGTGCCGCTCCCTCCCCAGTGCTTGTCACAGCGACGATGACCGTCATTCTTATTCAATCCGAAATAGCACGGAATCGCTCGATGCCCGTGCTCTGGCAGTTCCAGTGCACATACGTGCACACGCCTAGCACGAAGCGCACAAGAAGAAGTGACAACATCAAATGAAGTAAGGTGCGTGCGCGCGTGAGGGCGAACCTGGGGGGAGCGGCGACAGCGAAAGGTGTATGCCTCGGTCTCGGTGCCCGCCAGCCCCTTGAGCTGCAATATCCAGAACATGGGGGGCGAGGAGGAGGAGGAGGAGGAGGAGGAGGAGGTCGAGGAGGAGGAGGAGGAGGAGAGGAGGAGGAAGAGAACGAGGAGGAGTAGAAGGCGAGGGGGAGGAGGGGGAGGCGGAGGAGGAGGAAGAGGAGGAGGAGGAGCAGGAGGAGGAGGAGGAGGAGGGAGGGAAGAGGAAGGAGGAAGGAGGAGTGGAGGAGGGAGGAGGAAGGAGGAGAGGGGAGGAGGGGGAGGACAGGAGGAGGAGGGAGGAAGAGGAGGGGGAGGAGGACGAGGCGGAGGAAGAGGGAGCAGGAGGAGTGGAGGAGGAGGAGGAGGACGAGGAACGAAAAAAAAAGCGCCAGGGGTATTTCCTCGATTTCTTCCTCCAGGGGCCCGCTTCGGGCCTCGGGGCCGTCCAGCATCGACCCTGGGTGAGAGCCGCCCAGGATGGGCCCCAGGAGGGGGGCGAGGACCTGTTTTGATCAAATCTTGGCTTCCTGGTCGTGCTTCGCCTTCCTGGGGTGGAGAAGTGGACAGCCCTGCTTCGGCGGATGTCGGCGGAGGGCCGAAGGCCAGCGGAAGCTGACGTCGGCTCCGATGGCGGAAGCTGGCGGAAGGCCGGCAGAAGCCGGCGGAAGCGGAGGGTGCATCTCCAAGATATCGGAGGATGCCAAGTCCGTGCGGAGCAAGTCCGCACGGAGTGTTCGGTCTCCGTCTGGGCCTACTCCGTCTGGACTTGAGCGTCTCCTGATAGGTTGCCGAGCCCGCGCGGAGTAGTTCCGCACGGAATGCTCGGCCTCCGTCTGGGCCTGCTCCGCCTGGCCTTTGTCGCCGCGCCTTCTGCTCTGACGTGCGGCCTGATGCCTCGGGGAGGGCACCTCGGCCACCAGGGCAGGCGCCGCCTCGGACGCGGTGGGTTCGCCTGGGGCCTGCCGCGGTGCCGGCGTCGTCTCCTCGGGCGCGGGGCGCAGGGCTCGCCGCGGGTCTGCCGTGATGCCAGCGATGCTCCACTTGGGCGCGTCGAGACCGCACGTGCACAGGGCTTCTGTGCGCGTGCAGCGGTGCCACTGGGCTCTGTCTGCGCAGGGCGACGAGATCTATACATATCCACTGCTCCTGGCCAGTTCCATCCTGGGCCCAGGAGCGGTGTATGCGCCCTCCTGGCTTGGCTCGGGAGGCATATACACCGCTCCTGGGCCCAGGATGGACCTGGCCAGGAGCAGTGGATATGTATAGGGCTCGTCGCCCTGTCTGCGCTTCTCAAAAAATTGGCGTGCAGCGAGCGCCCTCCGAGAGGAGGCGCTTCGGCGCGTGCCGCGGCCGGCCTCGCAGGGGCGGCCGTTCGGTAGCGAATCACGGGAGCCTGGCGTACCCTCTCGGTTTCTGTCTTTCGTGTCGGCTCGCGTCGAATTGCGCCTGGAGTCGATGAGCTAGCGCCGACTCGGAGTCGGCCAGCGTCGACGATCGTCGATCTGGCGTCGGTCTAGCGTCGATGTAGCGTCGGTCAGCGTCGGTTCGCAAGTGCCGACGAGCGGGTATGGGAGGCCCCCCAAGAGTTGCCACCGAACGGTCGGAGAGATGTGAGCGACGACGAAAAGAAACGGATCTTGCGCACGATGGCATGGCGACCTTACGCGGTTCCTTCGCCTGCCACTGGGGCTCTGCCTTTCGGGGGTCCGGAAGAGGTAAGCTCAAGTCCACTGAGTTTCCTTACTCGGGGTCGTACGTTTATCAAAAGCGATGCCTTCCTTGTTTTTGTCCAGGGCAATTCCTTTGGAAATACTAGGCCCGGGCCTGCATTCTTCTCAGAAGAACAGTTTTCCTTAGTTTGCCCTTCGCTGACTCTGACCCCCAAAACTATTAGCAGGCGAACGAGCGGCGATTTACGCGGGCCGCCTGCGCGGCAAGCTACATTGGGAGCGAGGGCGCTTTCGCGTGACCTTACGTGGGCGGCTTACGCGCCCATGCTGTTGAAGACGAACCCGCTTTTTAAGACGCCCGAAACGGGTATGGAAAAAAGATGGTACAATGCCGAACAGCAAGTGTTGTCCCAAACCAACAGCGGCCGCTGCTGGGCAGGCGGCCGTCGGTCTCGAATGGACGCCGTCCGCGGCGAGGCCGACAGCGAGTCCTGCTCAGAACGAGCAGGAATTGCTGTCGGTCTTGGCACCCATTCTTTCCGTAATGCGGGATGACGATGAATAAAAAAATGGGAGAGAACGCTTAAAAACAAGTTTTCTGCTATTTCTGCACAATTTTCTGACTGGAGGAGAACGAAAAAAAATAGTTTTCCAGCCCGCGGCCGTTTTTTCTAATCGTCATCCCGGGCGCCGCCGCGTGAACACGACCTCCGGTCATTTACTAATCGTCATCCTCCATTACCCATTTCGATCGTCCCGAGCTTTCCGTCGTCGCGCAGGTGCCGAGGGAGAGCCTGGCGCTGGGCCGCATCACTTGCTGAGCGATGGCTGCCAGCTCGCGGAGGCGTCGCCTGCGGCGCGGAGAGAGGCGCGCCCGGACGCGCCAGGAAGGGCGGGGAGGCAGATCGAACAGCCTCGTCCACTCGGGAGCGGCCAAAAGGCGGGGGTCCAAGAGGGGGGGGGGTGCAAATCATGACCGGCGGCACGTGCGCGGCCCAGCGGGGGGGCCAGGGACGTAATGAAATAAGAAGAGGCGCCCTGAGATCTGGGGAAATACCATGGCCCACGCCATGATATCCACCCCCCCTAGTCATCACCCCCTTCTTTTTTCCGCCCCCGGTCCACGGGCCCGCGACCCCCGAGGCGGCCCGGGGCGCTGCCTTTTCGTGCCGCGCCCGGCGTCTCTTCGCCCTCTCCCCAGGCCCCAGGACCATCTCATCAGATCGGCCAGGCCCGAGAGGTGCCCAAAGGTCACTCCGGCGAAAGGTCACTCTTATACGTCTAGCCGACCCACGATCCCCCGAGGCCCGGGGCGCTGCCTTTTTGTTCCGCGCCCGGCGTCTCTTCGCCCTCGCCCCAGGCCCCAGGACCATCTCATTTTTTTTGCGTTTGAGGGAGAAGATGGGAGCGCACACGGTGACGTTTGAAACACCTGTGGATCAAGAATAACGGACCGAATTTCCGCCCCGTAGCAGCCGGACGTAGAAATCAACTTCGGGCCGAGTCAGGCCCCAGGACCATCATAGGGCTACGAGATCTATACATATCCACTGCTCCTGGCCAGGCCCATCCTGGGCCCGGGAGCGGTGCATACGCCCTCGTGGCCTAGCCAGGGGGACATATACACCGCTCCTGGACCCAGGATGGGCTTGGCCAGGAGCAGTGGATATGTATAGATCTCGTCGCCCTACATCACCGATCGGCGGGGCCCGAGAGGTGCCGCAGGAGGCAGCCGAGGTCCCGGGGCCTCGGCCGGGGGGTGCCGCTGGTGTCTCGCGGCTCCTCCGCAGATGTCGGGCCTCAGGGCCTCGCCTCCCCCCATGGAGGCACCCAGCGAGGCACCCGCTCCGAGCCCGGGGATCCCAGGGGTGGGTGCACACACACACACGCACACACACACACACACAAACACACACACACACACACACACATACTCCAGATTTCGTAATAAAGGGAGGGGGGTCTCATTTCGGGGGGGGGTCTCTTCCAGGCCATCTTGGAGGGCCTGGGGGGTCTGGGGACGATGTTTGGGAGGGCTCTCCCACGGGGGAGGTCTGAAATGGCTTGTCTTGGAGGGTCCAGACCCCCTCCCTTTTATTACGAAATCTGGAGTACACACACACTCCTGGCGTGGTCACGCAGGGCACCGATCACGCGTCCAGGATTTGGCCTGGCCAGGAGCGGTGGGGGGGAACGCACCAAGACGTACTGATTCTGTCATCCTTGGAGGCGCGCGTGCGGCCCGGACATATCTACCCATCTTGTAGTAGATTGTTTCCCGAGCGGTGTGGCCAGAAAGCGCCAGCCACGACGCATATACTGTAAGATTTCTCGGTGCGCGCGTCGCCCCTGGGGGGGCGACGCATACACACACACACGCGCACACACATAGTATTAGCATGTTGGGGTGACGCCGAGCAGCGAGCCTCGAGCTCAGCCCTATCCCTGAGACTGACGGGCCCGGGGCGGTGGCAATTTTCAGGCATGCGCCCCCGGAAACGGAGGGGCACTGGGGTAGGGCGATGCTACTCCAGATTTCGTAATAAAAGAGAGGGGGTCTGGACCCTCCAAGACAAGCCATTTCAGACCTCCCCCGTGGGAGAACCCTCCAAAACATCGTCCCCAGACCCCCCAGGCCCTCCAAGATAGCCTGGAAGAGACCCCCCCCGAAATGAGACCCCCCTCCCTTTACTACGAAATCTGGAGTAATCGTAGCGGGCAGGGGTATGCCTCCGGCTGGTGAAGGAGCGGTCCGAGCAGTGCGGCTCCGGCGCTGGCGACCGACGCGCACACAGTCCGGCAAGCAAGACGCACGGCTCCCGCCATGGCCGGTGCCACTCGGGACGAGCACACCGTGGTCTGAGAAGCACCTGCGACTGATCAAGCGACGGGTGGGCTGAATACATGACCTGCCCACTACAGTAGAAGTGCACGCTGGGCAGTGCCGACTCTGCTCAGGAAAGGAAAGCTGGCGAATGCGGCGGGTTCGTGTCGTGACGCCGTCGACGGTGGTTTCTGGCTCCACGCGGATCGTTCAACCTTGACCGATCGCAACTTTTCGACAGCGCAGATCATTCCATTCCATATCGGTTGATTCTGGACCACTGGCGGCGTTCAACGTTGAACGACCCCACAAAAGGTCGCCACCGCCGCGTCAACACGGCACGAGTCGCAATCGCTTCTCATGAATAAAAGACAGCCGAGCGGGTCGTAGTAGCTTACTAGGGGGCACATGATGAGAATGCAAGGAGCGAATATTGCGCACGTTGAAAACAAGCAAAATGCACGGCAAGCGTGAGAGCATCACATCAAGAACTAGGAGCGCGAGATAGTTCGCGAGTAAACTATGAGTGCCCCAATCGCGCACGCAATCAACACGACGTGGGCCGGCTACGAAGACTTCTCAAGGACTATGCATCAAGTGTGGAACCTCGATCCCGATGCAGCTCTGCATGCCGAAAGGTTGGACTGGCCAGCCTTGCGTATGGGTCCACGGTGCGCGATTTCCGAAGCGCCCGTGGCCTGCCCACCAAAAGTTCGAAACGTGCTGTCCCCACAGCTTGATATTCGGCCCATGGGCTTCGACCGCTCGGCCGCGCACCTCGTGCCTTCGAACCTTCGAGGTGGCATCCGTCCGCAGGCCGAGATGGCCATCTGGACGGCCCACGATCCGGCCAAGGCGGCCCAAAAGCGTGGCTGGCGCCGTTGCGCGAGCCCCGGCCCAAGCCGGAAGCGGAACCAACGCCGAGGCGGCAGCCCCGCCTCGACTCTGAAGCGCGGTCGGTGCTACGGCAGGGGCACCATCCTGAGTCGGAAATACTCGAGTAGGAGATCGACTACATAACTTATGTACCCCACAATTGATGTTGCAGTCGCGTCTACGAGTACACGTGAAATGTTCGTATATCTACGAATGTGCCATATCTGTTTTCGGGGACTCGACGAGAGTTCTAATTTTGTGGCACATCAAGATTGTAATCGATCCCCTACTCGAGATACACCTGACGCCAGAGCGAGAGGACGTTTCCGAGGCGGGGGCGCGGCAAGCACTGGGGCGAAAGCCCCAGCCCGAGGCAGGAAGGTGGCCCGCGCCAAAGCGAGAGACCCCATGCCTCCATCTCCTCCTCCTCCTCCTCCTCCTC
>CAUYUJ010009927.1:0-31268 GCA_963575745.1 Prorocentrum cordatum
AGCTCCTAAAGCCCCTAAAGCCCCGAAAGCCCCTAAAGCCCCGAAAGCCCCTAAAGCCCCTAAAGCCCCTAAAAACCCTAAGGCCCCTAAAGACCCTAAAGCCCCTAAAGCCCCTGAAGCCCCTAAAGCCCCTAAAGCCCTTAAAGCCCCATAAAGCCCCTAAAGCCCCTAAAGCCCCTAAAACCCCTAAAGCCCCTAAAGCCCCTAAAGCCCCTAAAACCCCTAAGGCCCCTAAAGCCCCTAAGGCCCCTAAAGACCCTAAAGCCCCTAAAGCCCCTAAAGCCCCTAAAGCCCCTAAAGCCCCTAAAGCCCCTAAAGCCCCTAAAGCCCCTGAAGACCTTCACGCGAGTGGGGGGGGAGAGGGAGGAGGGAGGAGCAGGGGGAGCAGGCTGAAGTCCCAGCGCCGTAGCTGATGGGCTCCAGTTTCGCCTCCCACATCCCGCTGAGCAGCGCCAGAGCCCGGCGCCACGGCCCGCGTCTCTCGCACGCGCTGGCCGGAGCGCTTTAACTGATGACGTCGGGCTCCAGCTTCGCCCCGCCAATTTCTCTGAGCAGTGACAGAGCCCTGTGCCACCGCTCGCCTTCCCCACACGCGCCAGCTACATCGTACTGGTCATTATCATCCTCCTCATCATCACCATCACCACCGCCGCCATCATCATGATCATCATCATCATCATCTTCATCATCAGTTTGAGGAGGCTGAGAATATCCCATTGTTGTAGCTGATGACATCGGGCTCCAGCTTCGCCTCCCGCGTCCCGCTGACCAGTGCCACAACCTGCTGCCACTGCTCGCCTCTCTCGCACGCGCTGGTCGAAGCGCATTAGCTACGGTGGAGGCATTGGATAAGGAAACCTTGGATAAGGAATCCAGGGTCTGGAAACCAGTGGAACTCCAATTGTTTTTTTTTCTTCGCATTCGCCAGACCGCAGGTCTCGAAAAACCCGGTCTTAAGTAACATTTCCGGCCTGGCCCCTGGGCAATAATTGTCTCGGGTGCTCTTTCGCTGTCCCTGCCAACGAAAGGAGGAAATCAGAGGAGGATGGAGGAGGAATATGAACAACAGAGAACGGAGGGCGATAGGGAAGTGAGGGAGAGGGGGGGAGAGGGAGGAGGGAGGAGGAAGAGGGAGCAGGAACAGGGAGGAGGGGAATGAGGCGGACGAGGTCTCGGGACTGTAGCTGAGGACATCGGGCTCCAGCTTCGCCCCCCCACATCCCGCTGAGCAGCGCCAGAGCGCAGAGCCGCAGCTCGCGTTTCTCGCACGCGCTGGTCGAGGCGCTCCAGCGGATGACATCGGGCTCCAGCGTCGCCCCGCCCATCTTGCTGAGCAGTGAGGGGTATCCAACGGGGGGGGCGGGTACGATTTGTTAACATCGACTCCTCCTCCTCCTCCTCCTCCTCCTCGGCCTCCGCCTCCGCCTCTATGTCCTCTATGTCCTACAAGAACGAGTTCCGCAGTTACCCTTGGCAGGCCGGGCCAGTTTCCAAGGGACCTTGGGAAGCAAAGCCCTGGAAGGCCACGAGACCAGGTTCAAACAACACGCCTCCGCCGAACCCCCGGCGCCCCCTTCTCGGGGGCCGGCCACAGAAGTGGGCTCGAAGGCCCCCCCAAAAAAAAAGAATTGCCTTTCGAGCCCACTTTCGAGAACGTCATAAGGAAGGGAGGGAGGAAGGGGAGGAGGGGAGGAGGCGAGGAGGAACAAGAGGGAGAAAGGGGGGGAGGGAGGAGTTCGGATCTCCCAGAGCTGTAGTGATGACGTCGGGCTCCAGCTTCGCCTCCCACATCCTGCTGAGCAGCGCCGCAGCCCGAGGCCGCAGCTCGCCACGGAACGCTGCCACTGCTCACCCCAGTCCCACGTCGTGACCCCAGCCCCTTCGACGGCTTGAATCACGATGGCCCCCTCCGTAGCTGATAACGTTGGGCCCCCAGCGCCACAGCCCGAGGCCACAGCTCGCCACGGCGCGCTGCCACAGCTCACCCCACTCCCACGTCGCGACCCCAGCCTCCTCGATGGCTTGAATCACGATGGCCCCTTCCGTAGCTGATAACGTTGGGCCCCATGCTGGCACTCTCGATGGCTTGAATCACGATGGCTTGAACCACACTTGGCTTGAGCCAGACTTGAGCCAGGCTTGAGCCAGACTGGCTTGAACCAGAGAAAAGGGCCACACTTTGTTGCCATAGGTCTGCTGCAAGTGCAAGCTCATTGGCCAAATGTCACAATCTTACCACCACCAGCCGAGAACATAAATTGCTCTGGGATGCCAGTGCAAGGGACGTCTGTCGGACAAACCGGTGGGGGTCCACAACAAATCAAACAGTGCAGCGGAACCAGGCCCAGAGAAGCGGGCCACACTTTGTTGCCATAGGTCTGCTGACAGCGCAAGCTCAGCGGCCAAAGGTCAGAGTCTTACCACCACCACCAACCGAGAACATAAATTGCTCTGGGATGCCAATGCAAGGGGCGTCTGTCGGACAAACAGTTGGGGGTCCACAAATCAAACAGTGCAGCAACCTACAATCCGAAGGCCTCCTGATGCCTTCAGGGCAAATAAATCGCACCCGATTCGCAAGCCTCAGTTATCCCACTTGGTGGGATTGCTCCTTTGCAGTGAGCTGTGTTGCTATACAAGAAGTCCGCGTGGCAATCTAAACGGTCGCCTATTTTTGCTTCTGTCCTGCACGCCGCGGCTTCACATCGGCGTTTCCACGACCATGACATTTGATAGTCCATTTCGGCACGTACTTCACACCGTGGCTCCACATCGGCGTTTCCAAAACACATGGGGCACATTGTTCTTTCATAAACCCTTTTCGGCACGACCTTCACACCGCGGCTCCACATCGGCGTTTCCAAAAGGCAGGGGGGGGCATTGTGGGATTCGCCACAGGAGTCTTCCATAGGCAAGCAGGCCCAACCACGACCCTCACACCGTGGCTCCTCATCGGCGTGTCCAAAAGGCAGGGGGCCCGGGGCGGGTTTCGCCGCAGGCGTCTTGATATTTGTTTTGTCACCTGTCCTAGCTGACGCTGGTGTCGCCGCCGCTCGCCATCGAAAGTCTCGCGACTGCTGGCCCCTAAGCCGTGACGGGGCCAGTCTTAGAGTAGCTTCTCTTGAAATTGGGCAGGCCGCCCCTCCCGCCCGAACACAGCCGCCGCTCCCGCCCGACCTCGGGCCTGCGGCGGACGGATCCTGCCCGGGGGAGGGTTCGGACTGGGAGGGGGGACTGGCAGGGAGGACTGGGAGGGAGGACTGGGAGGGGGTTCTGGGGGGGGGCTCTGGGAGGGAGGACTGGGAGGGGAGAAGCCGCGCCGCTCACCTCTCCTTCTCCAGCTCTGGATCGGAGAAGAGATCGTCCTTCTCAGGCGGCGCGGCACCGCCGCTGTCCGCGGCGGCGTTCCCGCTGGAGGCGGCACCTGGTACTGGCGACAGCTGACTGAGCACGAAAACGTGCCTCTTGTTAGCCTGGGGGCCGAATAGCTTCATAAACCCAACTGGCGGGTGGGGGGGCGCCAGGGGGGGGAAAGCAAGCTTCCCCCCTCTGGCGCCCCCCTCTCCGCTACAGTCAAAACTCATAGTCAGGGCGCGCGGTAAGGAGTAAGGTCGCGCGGTAAAAGGACGCAAGACCGTTGGAGGCCGAATTTGGGTATTCTGGACTTGAAATTCCCTAACGATCCCAACCGTAAGACGCAAAAAAAGAAAAAAAAAACATAAAAAAAAAAAACAAAAAAAACAAAAAAAAAAGACAAAAAAACACAACAAAAAAAAAAAAAAAAAAAAAAAAAAAAAAAAAAAAAAAAAAAAAAAAAAAAAATAAAAAAAACACAAGAAAAAAAAAAAAAAAAAAAAAAAAAATTAAAAAAAAAATAAGAATAAAAGCAAAAAAGACAAGAAACAAAAAAAAAAAAATCAAAAAAAAAAAAAAAAAAAAAAAGGACGCAAGGCAAAATTTAAGGACGCAAGGGCACCCTTGGAAAGTCGTTCGTCCTTACTATGAGTTTAGACTGTAATTACTGCCCACTTCGCCCCAACGAGCTCCTCCGAACCCTCCAGGAGCTTCACGCTGCAGGCCGTGTTCGCCTTCACCAGCGAGACGACCTGCCCCTTTTTGCCCTCGTACTTCGACTTGTCCTTCGTGAGCTTGCAACTGCAGATCACCTCGACGCCCGGCTTGAGCCAGTCGAGCGGGTCAGTCTGGCCCTCGGTCTTCGCCTTCTTCGGGTCGGGCCCTGCCTGGCCCTCCTCGGCGGCCCTCTTCTTGCCCTCGCCAGCCGGGCTGTCGGCCTTCCCCTTGTCGGCCTGGGCCTTTCCCGCTTTGTCCTTCTCCTCTTTCTCCTCCTTCTCCTTTTTCTTGGTCTCCAGGCGCGCGCGCTCTAACTCCAAGCACTTCTTCGTGAGAGGGGGCGCGGCCGTGACGTCCCTGCTCCTCCAGAGAGGCCAGAGGACACCGCCCGCTTTCTCGATGACCCCGTCCTGCGGCACCTCGGCGCCCGTGTTCTCGCACGAATCGGCCCCCTTGAGCTTGTACCTACTACAACTAATACGCCTCTTCCTAATACTTTTTGTTTTTTTTTTCGTCCGGAATTCAACGCTACCACCTTTTTGTCCTCCGCCAAGACCGTTGAATTCCGGACGAAAACCAACGCCTCTTCCTAATACTATTCCTCCTGATATGCCTAACACTACTACAATTATTCCTGACACTACGACCCCTTCAACTACCACTACTACTACTACAACTACTACTACTACTACTACTACTACTACTACTACTACTACTACTACTACTGCAGCTACTACTACTACTACTACTACTACTACCACTACTACGACTACGACTACGACTACGACTACTACCACCACTACTCTTACTACTACCCTCCCCTCGGTGGCACGAGACGGTCTCGCGGAAGAGCCGGTCCCGCGCGGGCTTGTCCGCCACGGCCTCCGTCAGGGGGTGCCACATCTCGCACAGCCTCACGACCACGGGGTTCAAGTGGGAGGCAGCCTGGGCGAGGTCGCTCGGCGGCACCGACGACGCGGCGGCCACGACGTCCTCCACTGAGGTTTCGGCCCCGGGCACGAGCTTCGCGAACTTCGTCGCCGGGCTCTTCGGCCACCACGTCTCCAGCATGGACCACCCCGTCTCCCCCAAGCCCTGCAAGTACTCCACCTGGCCACCGAGCGACATGGACGGCGACAAGACGCTCATGCCGAAGTTGTACTGGGCCTTCACCTCCTCAGTCATCTTGCCCTCGCCGTCGATCTTGTCGAACTGGCTCTGCATGCCCGCCAACTCACCCCGCCTCTCCTTCGGGTCCTTCCCCGCGTCCCCGCGGACCTATCGAAGGAGCAAACTCGGCACGAACATGACCTTCCGGATTTCCGCGCAGATTTCATGGATCAGCCTGGGGCGGCGCTGGAGGCGCCGCCCAGGGGGCCCAGCGCTGATCCAAGACATCCGCGCGGAGCTCCGACAGTTTATGTTCATGCCGATGTTCCTCCTTCGAACCTTCTCCAACTTCTTATCAAAACGCCTCCTCATCCACTGCTTGTACAAGGGTGCCGAATCGAACTCGTTCTGCTCGTCCAAGTCCAGCGTGCCGTAATTCAGGGGCGTCTCGGTCAGGAAACTGAGCTTGCTCAAATGGATGACCACCTTGCCCGTCTCGGGCACCAGCGCGGGGAGCTTCCCCATCAGCTGCTCCATGGGCTTCACCATGTGAGAAAGATAATCGAGGCTCTCCGTGTTCCGCAGGCGCTTCACGAGGTACCGCATGAAATTGATGGCCACCTTTGGCTCCTCCCCCTGGTTCCACCCCGAGGAGAGCGCAAAGTTCACGAACCGCTGCAACACGTGATGCACGGTGTCTTTGCACATCGGGTCCTCCACGATTTGGGGCGGGGAGGGACAGGGGGAGGAAGTAGGAGGTTGGCATGGATGCTGATACGGATTCGCGCGAGCGGAAGCCACGTGCCCGATAAGTGCAGAGGCGCCCCCCCCGAATGTCCGGGTCGTAGAAGCGCCCTGCCTTCGCGGCCTCCTTCAGCGTGTGAGCCATGCCATTCAAGGTCTTCTCGAGGTTCGGCGGGGGCCGTTCGCTGGAGTCCTCCTCATCGGCGGCGCGCACAAGGGTGCGTAGCGAGGGGGGCGGCCATCTCAGGAGGCAATGGGGGTCCAAGAGGCCACCCCACTCGCGCCACCCCTAGCCGCGCGCCGCCGACCTTCTGCAGCTCTCTGGTTGCCGGCTTCTCCGCGGGCTCGTCGGTGCCCTTCGGCTCGACGGTGGGCGGTGGCTGCTGCGCGCTCGGCGCGCCGCCGACCTCCTGCTGCGGCGCCCGATCGCCGAGCGCGAGCGCTCCGCTGGCGCTCGGGCCCGCCGAGCTGAAATCCATAGTCTCCTTCATCGCCAATTCGAGTTCGCCCGTGTCGATTGGCATAGCCCCCCTGGGTGGACAAGACAATCGCCAGGCCACCACTGAATTCGCATACCTACCGGGGGTTGGTGTCGAATTCTGTAGTGGCCTGTCGACTTTCTTGTCCACGATGCTGAAGTTCTGGATGTCGAAGCCCGCAGGGAGCACGAACATGCTGGGTGGGCGCACGACGCCCGGCGGCAAATCCTGCTGAAGGCCCCCCCCCGGGCCCTTGTCTTCCTCCTCCTCCTCCTACTTCCCCTCCTCCTCCTCCTCCTCGTTTCTCTCCTCCCTCCTTCCCGTTCCCTCCTTGGGGAGAAGCTCTGTCGGGCACACCCAATACGTCTTCTTCACCGTCGCAACTATCGAGAACTTCACCTTGGGGATCAGGTTCGAGAGCTGAGAATCGCCCAAGCGCTTGTGACCCAGCCGCGTGCACGCCATCATGATCTTCAAGACCTCGGGCGCGCTCGCGCCCGAGGTGGAGATGGCGGCTTCCGAAAAAGAGGGATGGGGGACAGGAGGTAGGGGGGAAAGACCTGCTCCCTGGGCGTGCCGCCGAAATTATCCGCCCGCCTGCCCAATTTCGTCTCGGCCTTCTCTCTCTCTGGCGCAGTAAACTCCCCGGCGTCTAGAAGCTGCTGCACGCGCACGGCATCTGGCTCCTTCGGCGGCATGGCTGCCTCCGGCGAGGGAGGGAGAGCAGGAGGCGGAGGGGAAAGAGGAGGAGGAGGAGCAGGAGGAGGGGGAGGATCGAAAGCACAAAAAGCACAAAAAAGCACAAAAAACACAAAAAAAAAAACACAAAAAAACACAAAAACCTCAGAATAACAACTTATGCAATCGTCCTTCGGTGTTCCTCGTATCCCCATTTTTTGTGTTTTTTTGTGCTGTTTTTGTGCTGTTTTTGTGCTTTTTTTTGTGTTTTTTTGTGCTTTTTTGTGCTTTCGGTGAGCCCTGGTGAACTCCCAGTGCGCCTCCTGCGTCCTCGTCCGTCCCCTGCCCCCCTCCCCCGAGAGGCGCTGCCTGGAGCGCGCGGGGCCCGGCTCGACGCGCGGCGCTCTGCAGGCACACGCCGCCACGGCTTGGGCGGCCACGGCTTGAGAGGGGAGCGGCCGACAACGGAGGCGACGCGCGCCCACTGCGACCGCCTACGGGAGCACATCTGGCAGCCACCCCGAGATCAATGTGTCGGCGTCGACACAGCCCGTGCGCCCCCCGTGCCCCAATGCTGCCAGGTCCAGCCGGAGACCGTCCTCAGGGGAGCCAACAGGAGGGGCATTGGCTGATGGTGGGGACGAAGACCTTCCATGGCCGATTCATCGGGGCCCCCGCCAACGAAACAGCACGTTCCTGGGCACGGTGGTGAACCCAACACCTGGACAGCGATGAAGAGGCCATCTGGGGTCCACGCTCCCGCCCCCGAGCCAGCGCCACCCCCGTTGCCCGAAGCTTCCGCTTCGTTCTCGAAAAAACGCCGGCGCCCGCTGCAGTGATCCAGGAACGTCCCTTGCCTCGCACGCCAGATGGCCCAGGCACGGCAGACGGCGTACGAGATCGGGACCCGGGGCTTCTCCTCGCCGAAGGTGCTCGGCGTCACTTGGAGATGCACTGCGTTGCATTGAAATCCTCCTCCACCTCCTTGTCCTCCTCCTCCCCCTGCTCCTCCCCCTTCTCCCCCTCCTCCTCTTCCTACTCCTCCTCCTCCTCCTCCTCCCCATCTTCCCGGGCATAAATGAAAAAGCATCCTGTCCGCGACCACCTGCCAGGTGCTAGGCCCCCGCCTTTGGTCCATCGGGTCTGCGCGGTCACTTTCACGTCGGGCCAAGCAGGGTTGTCTGTCAGGTAGAAGTACGTATTTCGTTCCGGTGGCCACACGTTCCAAGTCCCCGTCTTGGCTCGCGGAGCAGCGCCCCCTTCGTCCTGTGCCGCCTCCTCGGCGTCGGCCGCCGCAACCTCGGGCGCCCCCACAGCGTCCGCGCCGGCCACCCCATCCTCTTCCACTGTGTCAGCGGCGCTCGCGAGGGACAGAACGCTGGACTCATCAGTGTCAGAACCGCCCGCGACATCGTCCCCGTCGCCCTCGGCCTCTTCGCCCTCGTCCACGTCGCCCTCATCAAAGCCGCTGGCAGCAGCTGTACCAGGAGGGCCCCCGACTTCCAAGCGCTTCCAATTCGTCACGGACACTTTGACAGATTCGACAATGAAGTTGGAGCATTGGACATCGATGTGGTAAACCATGGTGTCGGGATCCACGGGGACACTGTCCCTCAAGCAAAAATCACGCAACCGCACGAACTGCTTGTGGAATGCACCAGATAACCGCAGGGTCCTCTTGGCACGATGGCCGTAGATCGGCAAAACCCACGAATCCCGCCCGATGGCAATGTGAAAGAAGATGTGGCGCGCCTCTCCAGCTCGGACGCAAAACCACCCGGGCGCCTGACACCACAAGCGGTCCTGCCAAGGAATGTCGGGCGAGGCGCGCTCAGGCTGCAGTCTCGGAGCTGCGGGGAATTCGCCGTCGGGAACGAGCCTGGCAGCGAGGGCACGGCGCCTCGCAGACGCGTTATCGAAGAAATCCAAAAAGGTTGGGCGGTTCTCCTCAATCCACTTCATCCATTGTGCATTAGTTCCAGGGGTGCCACCCGTGGAATGCGACGCCGCAGCCCTGGCCGCCGCCTTCGCCGCCGCCTGCTTCGCAGCCACAACTCGGTCCAAGTCCTCGCGGTTGGCATCGATGTACGCCTGGATCCCTGGCTCGTCATAGACCAAACGCGGCCTCGCCACTTTGGCGGACGCGGTGACGAAATCTGGACGCCGACTCAAAGTAACTGCCCGAGGGTTCGTGTGCGCCCCCGTCGCGCTCTGCCGGGCCTCCGACGCCGCGATCTGCTGCTCTCGGCGGTGCTTGAGATGCCGACGAATAATGCCGTTGCGGCTGGCTGCGGGCACCGTGGACAATCGAGGTGCTTCGCTCTTTTTGTCTTGGACATGCTTTCCCTCCGCGTTCAAAGTGGTGGCGTGGCCCAGTGTCAATACGGCGTCTATGTCGGCCTGCGTGGAAGGCCCCATCAGGAAGGTTACGGCCGCGGACTCAGAGCCAGTCCGCAGGGCCCGACGTTGAAGCTGAAGAGAGAATCCAACGTCCAATGATTGTTCGGGAATTGCCAAGAACCCCTCGCATTCTTTAGCCCAGCCCGCCCTGTTGAATTGTTTGGAACACTTCCAGAGAGCCGTGGGGTACTGCTCGTACACGGAAAGGCGGGCTACGATGTTTCCCAACGTACCAAGCATCGCAGTCACGGCTGCCGTCGGAGGTAACAACGGGCCATACGGCACGAACGGCAAGATCTCGACGAAAGAACGGCCCGCAGCAGCCTGTATGTCGCCGCGAGACAACTCCACCAAAATGGGGTCCCCAGTGGGATTCTTCGAAGCCTTCCTCATAGCATGGTCTGTGAGTTGAAGGCAAACCGCGGACACCCGCAGGGACTCGGACGTTTGATTGTTGCGCCAAAATGCTTTGACGCGTTGGAGGCGTTTTTGTTGGTCTTTCATCGGCTTCGTCACGGACAGTGTCCAGATATGTTCCGGTATGTTGAACAGTGCGCACAGGAGCATTGAGCGAACGCATTCGGTAAACGTGAAAAAGCGGCTTGTGGTTGGATGTTCGTCCACTAAAAGGATCGATTTTTGTAGCTGAAGAAATACATCTCTGCGGAGAGTGGGCACGTCGACTGCGGCAGGGTTCTCCGAGAAATGCACCATACTGTCAAAAGATTTGTTAAGCAGGAGGACCAGGCTATCTGGCACGGCCGTGGGGCCATACAGCGTCATGAAAGCTCTCACTTTCTCCATGTGCAAAGCTCGTCGGGCAACGTCCATTGGCGCCACTTCCACGCGGTCGCACACCAGACGAAGCAAGTTTGAGGAGAACTCCTCGAAATAGCTGCTGTGTAAATATTTGTACAAACGGACGGCGTTGGCTTGTATCTCGTCGCCCCCATCATTGTTGCTCATGGCAAACTTAATGGATAAATTCACTTGGTGCGTCGCGCACACCCAGAGCAGCATCCGGTAGTGGACCCGGGGGGCGGCTTGCATCCTCCTGGCGGGAAGCGCAAGCAAGGGGAAACGAACCCTCGACTGCGCCTGGATGGGGGCGGGGGGGTGGAGGAGGGGGAGGAGGGGGATAAGGGGGGGGAGAGGAGGGGGCGGAGGAAGGGGATAAGGGGAGGGAGAGGAGGGGGATGGAGGCTGAGGGCCCCCCGACGAGGACGAAGACGAGGAGAGTGATGTATCCCCACGTCCTCCAGAGTATCTTGCAGGCTGCGAGATTGGTGGCAACGGCGTCCCCCGTGATCAAGTGTGCGAGGTGGATATCTGCATCTTCGCCCAACTTTTCCCGCGCCGCCTTCAAGATGATGTCGATCACTTGCCTGTGCGGGAATCATGCGCCCTTGCGTGTTCTGAAGGCCCAGAAGGGACCCCTCACGCGCTTCGTGGCCCCATGTGGGCCCCCCCCAGGATGGAGACGCCAGGGGGCAGGGATTTCCCAATACCCAATGCCACAGCGCGAAGGCAATGCTGGGAGCATCCTTCTTCTGCAGAGGCTGGAGCTCGACGTACAGCGGGGGCGCGGCGCCGCCGATCGTCACGGTGACGCAGTTATTCTGGATTTTGGATGCACGCCCGCGAGCCCGACGCCGAGAGGGCGGAACGGCGGCCACGCCGTCTGGCGCGCAGGCTGCGTTGTAGGACCGCAGCCTGGGGCAGCCAGAACACGCCACCCGCGCGCACGGCCCCTAATGCGCGCCACTGCCATCGGACACACGCGCGCGCGCACGGCCCCTCATGTGCGTTTTTTTGTTGGCACAGCGCGGAAGGAGCTCCCCGCGCGCGCGTTGGGGCTACGCTGGGCAACAGCATCGCGAGTTGCGTGCAATGCTCTGGGGCGGCAGATGGGCAGGGGGCGGCCGCAGAGGAGGGAGGGAGGATAGGACTCTCAGAGGGCCACAATGCAATGTCAGCTAATTAGCACCCACCAGGAGGAAACATGCGCGCACACGATACGAGCGCGCCGTTTGCACCGGGCGCCTCATAGAAGCCTCGTCATGCGTGTGCGACACGTACACTGTGCATTCGGAGGTGGACTGGGCCATCTTCCCGATGTGGTCGCGGTTCATCATCTTGAGCAGCTCGGCGAAGGCGTCCTTCGCCTTGCGGACGGAGCCCGCGCCGATGGCCTGCTGCTCGACGCCGGTGAAGTCAGAGCAGAAGGACGCCACGTCGCGCAAGGGCATGTTGGGCGGCGAAAGCCCTGCCCTCAGAATCCACATGTCCTTGACGCGGCGGCCAGCTCGAGGTCCGGTCTCAGCCTGGGCCGGCCATCCGCCCCTCCGCCTCCCCCGCATCAAAGGCCGCCCCCCCACTACGGACTCTTAAGGGCCTGCCCCATAGACCGCCCCCTTGTCCCCCCAGTAATGGCAAGCAATACAGGATTGCGCTGTCAGCCTCCAAGCGCTCGGACAGCTTCTCACGCACCCGCTTCTGGTGCGACACCCTCATTTGGAGCTTGTGCCGGGCCGCCGGGGTGAACCGGACCGCCCTGCGACCACCGGGGGCTGGTGCATCGAGGGCGCCCTCCTCCTGCATGACGCCCTGCAGACTGCGAGCCGCCGTCGCCGTCCTGAGAAAACAGGGGGTATGGTCACTACGCAGGATCACGGCCACGCACGGAAAGTGCAATGGATAATGGCTTTGTGTTGTGTTTTTTGTTTGAGAACCCCCTGTCCGCGGCCACAGCGCAGCGTCGGGCGAATCCAAAAAAGCCCGCAATGCCGCGCCCACCCTGGCAGCGGACATCGCCCGTCGGAGAAGGGATGTTCAGCCCCGTGGAAGTTCTGGGGGTTCTGGGTTCAGCCTGAGGCCGTGCGCGGTCAGCAACCGGTTGCTTGAAGCCCTAAGAACATGTAAATGAAAGAGTGGGAGAGGGAGCAGGGCGCAGCGAGAGGGCGGGAGGGGACGAAGCGAACTGGATGTTTGTAGAAGCATATGTTGATACACACGTTCCCTCCTGAGTTCGCGCGGAACGACGCGCCACCCTTGAAAGCTCAGCTGGTCTCTAGCACGGGGGGGGGTGAGGGTTGGCAAAAGAGGGTTAGGACACGAAGAAGAGGAAGAATACTCCATTACTCATCTCGTCCCAGTGCTGCGACTGGTGACGGGGCAATCCGAAACCATTCAAAGGCCATCCGAGGCTATTCGAAGCAGTCTCGAAACCATCTGAAAGCATCCAGGCGAGATGAATGCAGGAAGTGGGGAGGCGGACCTGACAGGAGGCAGGACGCAGGAGGGCAATGATGCAATGAAAGAGGACGCCTTTCTCGCTCGCGCTGGTCGAGGCGCTCGAGCGGATGGCATCGGGCTCCGGCTGTGCCCCGCATGTCTCGCTGTCCAGTGACAGCGCCCTCTGCCACCGCTCGCCTTCTCGCACGCGCTGGCCACATCATACTAGCCGCGTCACCCCTCATTTCCGTTTCGTCGCCCCTCGCCCCTAAAGCCCCTAAAGCCCCTAAAGCCCCTAAAGCCCCTAAAGACCCTAAAGCCCCTAAAGCCCCTAAAGCCCGTAAAACACCTAAAGCCCCTAAAGCCCCTAAAGCCCCTAAAGCCCCTAAAACCCCTAAAGCCCCTAAAGCCCCTAAAGCCCCTAAAGACCTTCACGCGAGTAGGGGGGGGGAGAGGGAGGAGGAAGGAGGGAACGGGCAAGGAGGAGGGAAGGAGACAGACACGAGGAGGAAATGGGAAGGGAGGATGACGAAATGAGGCAATCAGAGAGGAGAGGAAGAGGAAGATGAGGAGTAGAGAACAGAGCGTGTTAGAGTGTTAGAGGAAGGGGGAGAGAAGAGGGAGGAGGGCAGGAGGGGGGAGGAGGAAGAGGGAGGAGGGGAGAGCAGGGGGAGCAGGCTGAAGTCCCAGCTCCGTAGCTGATGGGCTCCAGTTTCGCCTCCCACATCCCGCTGAGCAGCGCCAGAGCCCGGTGCCACTGCCCGCGTCTCTCGCACGCGCTGGCCGGAGCGCTTTAACTGATGACGTCGGGTTCCAGCTTCGCCCCGCCAATCTCGCTGAGCAGCGACAGAGCCCTGAGCCACCGCTCGCCTTCCCCACACGCGCCAGCTACATCGTACTGGTCATTATCATCCTCCTCATCATAACCATCACCACCGCCACCATCATCATGATCATCATCATCATCATCTTCATCATCAGTTTGAGGAGGCTGAGAAGATCTGCTGCCACTGCTCGCCTCTCTCGCACGCGCTGGTCGAAGCGCATTAGCTACGGTGGAGGCATTGGATAAGGAAACCTTGGATAAGGAATCCAGGGTCTGGAAGCCAGTGGAACTCCAATTGTTTTTTTTCTTCGCATTCGCCAGACCGCAGGTCTCGAAAAACCCGGTCTTAAGTAACATTTCCGGCCTGGCCCCTGGGCAATAATTGTCTCGGGTGCTCTTTCGCTGTCCCTGCCACGTGCCTGATAGCGTCTCCGTATTCTTTGGTGGTCGGCTGCCCACGCAGCCCGGCTTTCCTCCATGTCCGGGGGCAGTGGCCATGCGAAGTTGTCGAGGCATCCAGCCGCCGTGGTCGACGTGGAAAAAAAAAAAATGGAACTCCAATTGTGGATCGGCCATGGGTATCGCCACCGCCCTCATCAGATAAGGAATCCTCCAGGGTCTCACGCCTCCTGGGCGCATTCCTTAACCAACGCCCCCACCGTAGGAACGTCGGGCTCCAGCTTCGCCCTGCCAATCTCGCTGAGCCCCCTGCCACGGTTCGTCTTCTTCGCACGTGCCAGCTACATCCTTAATATCCTCCTCCTCCTCTTCCTCCTGCCTCCTGCCTCCTCCTCTTCCTCCTCCTCTTTTTCCTCCTCTTCCTCCTCCTCCCTTTCTCTCTTCGTCCTCCTCTTACTCCTCCGCGTGCCCTGTTTCTAATTACCCCGTCATTTCCCATCCCCCATCTTTCGCCACTCCTCATCCCTCCGGTGAGGTGGGAGGGACAAGGGGGAGCGTTTTTTCCTCGGAGGCCCCAAGGCAGAACGTAACACAAAACTGAACAGATCGAGCGCGATACCGAATGTTGGCCCGGAAACGGCCCTTCAAACCCGAACGCACTGCTGACTAAGACAAGGGGGAGCGTGAAAAGGGAAAGGGGGAGGAGGGAAGGAAGAGGAACGAAGGAAGAGAAGAGAAATGGGGGAGGGAGGAAAACGAAAGGATGAAATCTGAAGAGGACGGAAGAGGAAAATAACAACGAAAAAACTGAGGGTGGAAAGGGGGAGGGAGGGAGAAGTGGAGGAGAGGAAGAGGAGGGAGAAACAGGGGGGAGGGAGGGGGAGGGGACACTGGTTGAGGCCCCTGGGTTCGTAGCCGAGGACTTCCGGCTCCAGCTTCGCATCCCGCATCCCTTACAGCAGCGCCAGGGCATGTTGCCACTGCGCGCCCTTCTCGCACGCTTAGGTGATGACGTCGGGTTCCAGCGTCCACCGCACGTCGCTGACCCACGCCGCGGCCCGCTGCCACTGCTCGCCCTACTCCCACGTGCTGACCCCAATAGCTGATGACGTTAGACCCCGCGCTGGCCCCTCGATGGCTTGAACCACAGAAAGGCTTGAACCAAAATGGCTTGAACCAGAATGGCTTGAATCACAGAGGCTCGGATGCTCGGGCTCGCGTGGCCACCCAAGTGCGCGCGGGCCCCGCACGCGTAACAGTCGACTCCAACACCCAGCCAGAGGGAGAGTGCTGACAAATAACAAGACAGAAGAATGACGCTGGCTGCCGACGGAGGACGATGATAAAAAAAACGTGAGAGGAGCATGGCCGACGCACTGAGCAGCAGCACCGGACTGCGGGAACGATCACCGGTGGATTATGCTAAGATCCGCGCGACGTTTATGATTAAATTGAGGCTCTGACTTTGCGCACATAAAGGGCGCCGGCCTTCAGCGCCGCCTGGACCTCGTCTCGCGTCGGCGGGTCGGAAACCACCACCTCCGTCTTGGCCCCCGAGATCCTGCAGCCGAACGCGGTAAGACCCGCTGCCACCGCGAGCCCCGCCTCCACCAGGTGCTTCGCGATCGCCCGCGGGGCGCGCCCGTAGCAGGCCATGGTCGCGTCGTCGTAGGAAACGGACACGTCGGACTTCAGCTCGCCGCTGCTGCAGGCGCCAAACTCCTCGGAGTGCGCCCTCGCCACCGGTAGCATCGCCGCCTTACGGGTCCTCCCCGCGCACGGGCACCCAGCCACCAGGCCCGCGTCCAGCGCGCGCGCCTCGGCCACGACGGTGCCCACCCGTATGCGTCGGCGCCCGCGGTAGGTCGACATGGCGCAGCGGACCAGTCGGCCATGCAGGCCAGCTCGGCGGGCCAGGCGCTCGGCGCGGGCCAGCCGCACCGTTTCGTACGCATTCCCGAGGTCGATCAGCAGCGCGGCTCCGTATAGCTGCTGTGCCCCTGCCGCCTTGGCGGCCAGCGCGTGGCGCCACGCGGACTCCTGGGCCGAGCGCCCTGGTCCGCCCCAGAAGTCGGCTGCGCCGCAGCCGCGGAGGGAGGCCTCCCAGCGCCGCGCCTCGGCCTGCCTGAGCTTGTTCCAGATCCGCGGGATGCTGGAGAGCAGCCAGATGTTTTTTTTTTTTTTTTTTTTTTTTTTTTCTTTTGTTATTTTTTTTTTTTTTTTTTTTTTTTTTTTTTTTTTTTTTTTTTTTTTTTTCTTTTTTTTTTTTTTTTTTTTTTTTTTTTTTTTTTTTTTTTTTTTTTTTTTTTTTTTTTTTTTTTTTTTTTTTTTTTTTTTTTTTTTTTTTTTTTTTTTAAAAAAAAAAAAAAATTTTTTTTTTTTTTTTTTTTTTTTTTTTTTTTTTTTTTTTTTTTTTTTTTTTTTTTTTTTTTTTTTTTTTTTTTTTTTTTTTTTTTTTTTACTTTTTTTTTTTTTTTCTTTTTTTTTTTTTTTTTTTTTTTATTTTTTTTATTTTTTTTTTTTTTTTTTTTTTTTTTTTTTTTTTTTCTTTTTTTTTTTTTTTTTTTTTCGGCGCCAGGGGCCCCGTGGGCTTGGGCAGCATCACGATGAGCGACGCCCGCGCCGCCAGCGGTCAGCCGCCCCACCCCTCGGCCGCCACGCCGATGTCCACGAAGAGCTCGGCCGTGGCCGTGGACACCTGGGCGAGGGCTCGGGGCGATACGCGGTCGACGCCCACGCCCGTGCGCCTCGCGAAAGATTTGGCGGCGTCCAGCCACTCGTCAGCGGTCGGCCTGGGCAGCGCCTTCGAGTCCGACTGCCTCTCGAAGTCCTGCCACCCGTCCGAGCCGTCGGCCGTGCTCCAGACCTCCTGCGCCAAGGTACCTGTCGATGGCGTCCACCTCGCGCTGGCCCGCTCTCAGGGCGCCCAGCATGTCCAGCTCGTCCTCCTGCCATCCGCGCGGGCCGCGCCGCCATGCGTGGAGCCCGCCTGCGCCGTGCTCGAGCGCCTCCATGATGATGCTGGTGCTGCTGCTGCCGATGATGATGATGATGATGATGATGATGATGATGATGATGATGATGATGATGATGATGATGATGATGATGATGATGATGATGATGGTGGTGATGGTGATGGTGATGGTGATGATGATGACGATTATGATGATGATGATGATGATGATGATGATGATGATGATGATGATGATGATGATGATGATGATGATGATGATGATGATGGTAGTGGTGATGGTGTGTGAGTGTTTGAGAGGGAGAAGGGGTGAGGAGGAGGAATACTGCGCGGGGTGTCCAGAGAAGACAAGAAACCGGCTTAGGGCGTGGGTAACAAAAACTCCATGTAGGACGTGGATAAATAGGACTGAGAGCAAATACTGGGCCACGAAATGCTGGTATCAATACCGCCTCGCGTCACACACTTAAATATTCGAACGGTACGCCGCGGTTGAATATGAATGTATCTTGTTACAGCGGTGGGTCTGTGATACAATAATTATCTCGAGTCTATGCGGCAGAAACAAGTTGTTGATACCCTCTTTACTTCCGCAAGACACCTTGAGGCCAGTCTCTTGTAAGTGAGCCCCGTACAAGACCCAGGAATGTGACCATTACCTGAACAGACGACCCAAAGAGGGCCAACGTGAATCCCTGGGAGTCCTGACAATTCAGAGATTTGCGGATGTCGTGCCGCTTTGCGCCAGACTCTCTTATCCACCTTCTCCTCCGCCTCATCACTAAGATCAGCATTGTCTTTCTCTACCCCGTGCTGCGCCATGTACTTTCTCAGTCGCCTAGAGGTGCCTCTACAACTCCCATGTTTCGGAGGTCAGCGGAATGGCGCGAACCTCTCGAACCAAGTGAAAAGATCCGAATTTGAAACAACAAGCAAAGTGAGGCAATGCGGCCCCATTGCTTGAAATAATGTGCAGTGGCCACGGGTATTCATCAGAAGGCACAAAGGTTGACTTCGCCCAGGCTTCCAAGCGGCTGGCGCGAAGCATCACGGTCATCATCGCTGTCGGGTGCGGGGATAGAAAGGGTCTCGTCGTCTCATGTCAAGTTCCTGCCCAGCCTTCGCACCCTTGACCCACCAGCCTTGCGCCTCCACTTTTCGCACGACACATAAACCAGTCCTTCACTGCACGAAGACCCAACCAAAGTCACCCACCGAGCCGAAATCCACAGCGCGCTAAGTCACCCAGTCTCTATTCCAACGCAGCTGTTCGAGAGGGGCGCTCCCCTGCTTCCCTCACACATGTCGTGGTCGCGGCACTCGGCGAACGCAACAACCAGGACACCACCATGGGCTGGGGCGAGACGCGCTCACGAAGCAAGCAGCTGGAACACAATGAGAGGGGAGGAGGAGGACGAGGGGGGGAGGAGGATGAGAAGGAGGAGGAGGAGGAGGAGGTGGAGGAGGAGGAGGCGAGGGGAGGGGAAGGAGGCGGGGGGAGGGGGAGGAGGCGGAGGTGGAGGAGTGGAGGAGGAGGAGGAGAGGAGGAGGAGAGGAAGGAGGAGGAGGAGGATGGGCACGGCCCCCCCCCTCCCCCCACGAGGTGCCGCCCCACCCCCCTTGCGGGTGAGGAGTGGCGTGCTGTGGCGGCGCGGCGGCAGGCACGGGGGGGAAGCGCGAGGGGGCGGGCCCTCTCGGGGGGCTCGGACGCCCCCGACTTCTGAGGTGTGCTCCGAGCCTTCCCCGGGCACAAGAAGGCCCCCCAGGACGCCAGAGGAGTGAGAACCCCCGCCGCCTCTGGACAGAAGCTTGGCCCCTCTCACTTCCCCCCTCGATCGCCGCCGAAGTGGTGGCGGGGAGAGTGAACCGGCGAAGGACGGTATGAAATCCGCCGACCCTGTCGGCGTGTGTGAGGGGCTTTTCCGTTCGAGACGTCATCCCCGTTGTTCGTTGGTCGTCGTCTCTGTCGTCCCCCTTCCTTGCGCCTCCCTTTCCGTGGGCCCGTCGCCACTCCCGTTCTCTTTCCCAGCAGGGGCCCCTGCTCAAGCGCGCCAGCCCAAATGAACTTCAACAACGTCGTATTTGAGTCGAAGGGAAGCCCCTTCCCTTTGATCCCTCCCCCGCCGGGAGGGGGGGGGGGTAGCGGGGGGGTCCCGGGGGGGGGTCCCGGGGGGGGGGCGCCACTCAGATACGACGCCCCCCCCGCAAGTACTGCACGTAGGGATTCTTTATTGTTTCGGAGCCGCGCCCGAGCCACCCGAGCCGCCGCCGAGCCGCGCCCGAGCCGCGCCCGACGCCTCCCTCCTCCCTCCTCTCCCTCCTCTCCCTCCTCTCCCTCCTCTCCCTCCTCCGCCCCCTCGACCACGACGACGACGACGACGACGACGACGACGACGACGACGACGACGACGACGACGACGACGACGACGACGACGACCCGAGCGCACGGACCCGACACGAGACCCCCAAGAGGCCCCCAGGAAGCCCCAAGAGGCCCCCCCCGCCGCATACGAGAACGCATGGGTCGCCCTCCAGGGTCGGCGGCACCGGCCGTAAGGCCTTCGCAATAGTTTGTTCGTCGCCGGGGACGCCTGCCCCAGGGCGACTGGGAAGTTTATACCCTGCTGGCAGAAAAAATGATGTTATACCGTTCTCCGCCCACTAAGGGAGAGGGGGCGGGGGGCGTGCGTGCAGGCACGCGTGCACGACCTCGCGTTTGCTCGCGGCCGTGCGCGCGCGCGCGCGCCCGCGCCCCAGCCCCTCCAGGGCTTCCGCCGGCGCGCAAGACCCGGGCCCCTCCAGACCTCCAGAAGTCAAGGGGCCTGGGGACACACAGATAAATACACACAAATCCCCAGATCCCCTGTATATTTCCATATGTTTTGGGTTTTCGTCGCCCTCCCTCCCCCGCTTCCCATGCATACTTTTCCCTGTTTTCCGGGTGTCGGTGATTAGTTGTGTCTGCGTGTTTTTCCCCCTCCTAGAGAAGACCTGCCCCCGGACCCGCTCGTCGGCCCGAGCTGTTCCCCGACCGCCCCCTGGACCCCCGGGGCCCCTGGAGGGGCCCCCAGGGGGCCGAGAGGACGGCGACTGACCTCAGGGCCCGTCTCGTTCGGGTGCGCCCATAAGATGGGGGCGTCCAAAAGGGGGGGGCCGAGGAGGAGGAGGGGGAGGAGGAGGAGGATGCGATATCAGGTCAAATATCTCGTCTGCCATCAAGATCACATACTGTGACAATCCTGCGAGTATACACCATGTGTGACCCATCGTGCGCTATGTAAACGAGTGAACGATGGCCCCCTCCATGGGGGCGAGCCCGAAGTTGCCCATGCTCAACCACGGTTCACGGCGAGCGACACCTCGGAATTAGCACACAAGATAAATCCCCAGGAGCCCGAGGACGGGGGACAAGCCATTGTCCGAGGACCAAAAGAAAATGGACCAAGAATCATACACGGGTCGCATAAGCGGCCAGATCTTTAAAGGGCAAAGCTGAAGACGAGGACGAGCAAGGAGGAACGCTCGAACAAGGAGGAGAGGAGAGGACAGCCGTAGCAGCAGCACAACGGGCGGCCTCCTGGAAGGCGGGCGCAACGAGACCCCCGACCTCATTCGACCCAGCAACTCTTGTCGACACGGTCGTCTGCCTCACAATCGCCTGTCTCTGCAAGGCTGATCTGGCCCTCCGCGACGCCGTCAAGGACACTTTCCCACTCGGCGCCGCCGAGGCAGACCTGGCCACGAATGAAGACCTGGCAACCAACGACCCCCATCTCGCCAACTGCGGTGCACACGAATACCCACACTCGACGTTAAACAAAATCCGATTTCAAGCCCAGGGGGCTGCCCATCGTTAACCGACGGAGAAATCGGCGATGCAGCAGCAGAGAGAAGCTATTGCACCTCGCCGCGCCTCACGATACCCAACCTATCCGGGGCGCTGCGCCCCCAAGAATCCGCGGCATCAGCAGCGCCAGGTCTGACCGCACGCGATGCCATCTCCATCCTGCTGCAGAACGCCAGAGCTCACCTCTGACGAGCCACTCTGCCGAGCCAGGCGCCGCGAAATCTCGAACTCGTCGAGCGCGACCTGAAGGGCCCCCCCCCCTCTCCGCGCGCGACCTCGGAGACATGCCCGGGCGAACTCCCCGCCGAGTTGCACGGCGCACTCTTGCAACGCACGAGCCATCTGCCGGTCGGGCAGACCGAAGACCATCTTGGCGAGCCCCCCTTGAACGCGCTGGACAAACAGAACCCCTTGACCGGCGTAGTCAGGTCAGCGATCGCGCTCACGCCGTCGAGCAAGGCCTGGCGAACCAGCCAGGACCTCGCGCTGGCCAGGCCGACCTCGTCGCCCGCTTCTGACACCTTCTTCGCCACCACCAGAAAGACCCGCGCGCGCGCGCGCTGGGCCCATCGTCGCCTCTGGCAGCGCCTCGCCGTCCGGGTCGGCCTCATGGTCGGTCCTCATCCTCACGGCCCCCGCCGCGCACGCTCGCCCTGCCTGAATCCCGCTCGAATCAGGTCGTCCTCTGCAATCATCGCCATCGTCGCGAACTCCGCCACCGCGCGCACCCCCGTCGCGAAGGATTTGCTCAGCACGGTTTCATCGCGACTGGATGCAACTCGGCGCGCACATGAGCACGCGCGGCGGGCAGCTTGTCCAGCGAGCCCGCCAGAACCCCGCAAGACGTGCCGACATCCGCAGCGAGGTCCCCCCCCAAGGCCCGGGCCCGGGCCCCGCCGCGGAGCCCCGCCGCGCGGCTGCGGCGACGGCCGCGCACCTCCGCGGCGGCGCCGCCGCGGACGCTCACTGACCATGCCCCCCACACCGGCGGCGATCTCCACGAGGGCGGGAAGCGGATCCCGAGCCAGAGCGGCCCCCGCGGAAACCTCGCCCTCCGCGCGACCTCGAGCGCCCCGCCGCCACCGCGAGCCGCTCGGCCCGAGCGGGGCCCGAGGCGCGCGAGAGCGATGGCGGCGATCCAACGCAGCTGGGCCCGGAAAAGGCTCGGCACGGCCACGAACGAAGGTCGCGGAACATCGGTCGCGCCTCACCGCAAAGACGGGGGCGAGAGCCACTTCAGCCACGGGGCAATACAGGCGCTCGGGCCCCAGGGCGCGGCGAAAGAAAGGCGCGACGTTATGGGGGCGCCTACCTTTGAACACCTCGCGGGCCGCGCGTTCTCGGACAATTCGTCGAGTCGGAAACACTTGACGGCAAAAGATACACTCACTCGCGATCTCGACGGCGCGCGCGAATGACCGACGCGAGCGCCCCCCGCCCGCCCGGAAGCGCCGATGGGCAAGTAGAGCACGACGGGGGCAAGAGGCCCCCCCACAGGGCCGCCTCTCGGAGTTCACCAGGTCGCAACGCCAAACAGCAGCAGGTGGCGGGGGGGAGCCAAGATCACCTCCAGGAGCCTCAGGAGCGCCGGGCGGCCCGCATGGCCCCGCAGGCGGCGGCGCGGCAACATTTTTTGCGGCGCCCCGTTTGATCCAAGGACCCGGGGCCAGGAAATGCCCCGCAAGGTCCCCGCCCACGAAGAGGGCCCAGACACGCATCTAAATCACAAGATCCTCGGAGGGCCCCACGACAAGCCAGGACTCGAGCAGCTCGGCCTCAGACTTTTGGACAAGAAACAGGACATCAGACGCGAAGCGCTAAGCGCGAGAACCGGCGCGCTGGCCAATCCAACTCTGATCACGCAACGCGGGATGACTCCCGATTGGCAACATCCCAAAGATCACACCAAGTTCCGGCGGGTGGCTCTCTGGGCTGCGGATCCAACGCTAGCGCTGCCCTAGTCCGCGCGCCCTCAGCTCCGCCCCCAACGGGGCCACCCCGACGCGACGAAACACAACTGCGTCGGTGAGCGCACGACACCGCGGAATCGGCTCTCCAATATCATCAAGAAGCGGCTGGCCTCCATCATCCTTCTCATCCACATTCACACGCGCATCTCCTCCTCGACGCCTTCGGGCAAAACCAGAAACTACTCTATATTTTCCAAGTCCCTGAAGGCCCGGCAACGCCGGCGTCGCCAGGCCAGGGAGCAAAGCACTCTGAACGACAAACCTCGAAGACAATACTTGCGAACCTCCAAACTCTATTGTTGGCCCAACTTGCCCATGGAGAAATACACCCTCCAACGCGCCATGATGAGCCTCTGGGGCCCCCCCAATGGCCCCCCCACCCGCAGGCGTCTGAAAGCCCAGCGCAGCGTCGTCGCACTGAACCTACCCAGGGAGACGGATGCATCCCCGAACGCAGCAGCACTGCGAGCCTTCCCTCCTGGACCGATGAACGACGGCGAGATGCGACTGCCCTCGGCATCGCGAGAAGATCCACCCCCTGATCGAGTCTCCCAGGCGCACGCGCGCCTGCTCAGGCGTGAACTGGGCGTTGTTTTTGCCCCGGTCACCACGCGTGACCCGCCGGCGTCGTCGGCGCACGCCCGACGCGACAAAACCGCCAGGCGCCGCGGGGCAGGCGCCCACGACGCGCACGCGCCCTCGCTAGGCCACAAGATGCAGTCAGGATCAGCAGGAGGCGAAGGTGAAATCTGCTCCTGCTCTAACTGCTCAGCGCAGTCCGCGGGACGAGGAGGGCCATCGCCATGCCGAATCCGGGAGCGCGACTTATCAGGCCACGCCTGCGCGGGAAGACGACAGGCGCGCGAGAAGAACGCGGCAGCGGGACCGTCGCCCACGAAGGCCCCGCACCGGCTGCGCATCGTCCGCCCCCCGTCGGCGCCGACGATCGCGAGCGCGCCAGCTGACGAAAGTAGCGCTGCGAGTCTCCCCGGATCGAAACTGCCATGGTCGCGCGAAGCGTCGACAAGGTCGAGAAGCCGAACGCACACGCCACGCCCTCTTTGGCCATGACCAACGGGGCCCCCAACGAACGCAAGCGCCAACGCAGCGCCCCCTGACAAGCGAGCGCACCTTCGCGGCACCTGCCGCGGTGATAGCCGCGCCCACGATCAGGCACAACGCCAGCTGGCCCTCAGCGAAGTTGAGCCTTGTGCCACAACGCCCCCATGCGACACTGCCCATGAATATATCGCCTCGACGAGAAACTCCCCGTGCCATCGCGACTGTCCAGACCAGTAACCCGCGAATGATGCCACGCCGCAGGCGCCCGTTGAGTCCGACGAATACGATGGGGGACTTTCAAGGCCTTGAAGCTGAACTCGTTCGGGGCGGAGGCGACCATCTCCGAGCCGAGACCCCGCCGATCTCCAGCGAGCCGACGCCGAGGAGCAAACTCAGCACGAGGGCGCGGAACAAGCACTTCCCCATCGTCGCCGAGGCTAGGCCGTCGTCGAGGCCTGCGGCGCGACCCGTCGAACCCCCGAGCCGGGTCGAGCACGAGCACGATCAGCTCCGAGGGGGTCGAGTGCAACGGCGCCGCCTTGCGCCGATGCGCCCGCGCCACCAGCCTCGAGCTCGTCGCGGCCAAGCTCCACGCGCCTGAGATTGCCACTGCCGAAAGACGGGGGCCTCGGCAGATCCCCCGGCAACCGCCGTTGGCAGTCGTCGAACTCCACGGCCCCGGCCGAGAAACCACCCTCAGCTCCGGGACGCCTGGAGTAGTCCTTGATATCCTCCGCCCCTGGGGCGCGCGATTCAGCGACATTGAACCCGCGCCGCTCGGGGCCACTGCGCTTCTCCGCACGAAGTCGCGCGAGTCCCCAAACCTCAGCGCGTCGCCGACAACGCCAGGCATCGCCCATCTCGTCGGCCAACTGCTCCGTCACCGCGCCCTGGCGCGCACGCCGGAGATGTCTCAACTTCCGACTGCGCCTCGCGAGCAGCAGGCCCGACTCGAAGTCGCCGGCCCCCTCACGCCGCGCGCGCCGACGACCACGCGGAAAGTGCCTACGAAGACGCTGACACTCCTGCACCATCGGGTCGCGCGCGCACCCTCGGGCGAAGTGGCGCTCCGCCGGCGAGTGCACCGCAATCAGCCAGCTCTCCCATCTGCAATATGGAGCATTCTCATGTAGCAGAAGATCATGATTGTCGGGACCACGACTGAACTGGGCCTCCAAATCCGCCAAGAACTCAGGCACCGCCACTCTTCCCCAACGCACTCGCCAAGCGATCGAAGCCCCAACGAGTCGAAGACGGCCAGGAAAAGCTGAGATCGAAGCTGTAATCGAGCTTGAGAAAACGGGGAGCATGGTCTCGCAGCCCTTGCCGCCCGCGCAACTTCAGCCCCAGGCTGGACCTGCGCAGCGCAGCACAGTAAGTAGCCGACGCCCGCAACGCGGTCGATGCCACTGAACGAGTGGGCCCCGCAAAGAATCGTCGCCGATGTTGTAGGCCGAGGTCGCCACAGCCACCGCGCGCCTCTCCATGAGTCCCAGCATCTGGTCAGCCGCATGGTGCTGCTCCCCCTTGGGAAAGGGGCCCATTTCAGGTGAGCGCACCCAGTCAGCAGTGCCACCCTGGCGAGGGCTCCAGCCGAACGAGTCGTTCAGATCGAACCCCGTCAGCAGCGAAGAGCGGCGCTTGGACCGCGCCAGCACTTTCTCTAACCAGCGGCACATCAGATCGACAGTCAAGCGGTGACGCGCCTCATTCAGCTGAGACTCGAGACCCTCTCGACGCGCCCTCGGCCGCGGGGGGAAGTGCAGCGCGGGGGTCAGCACGGCTGAGCGGCCAGATCTCAATCGAAACACTGCGACGCGTCTTTGCAGGGCAGCTCGGGCAGCGGAGACGCCCACCACGTCACGCCGCATGAACACCCTCTTGCGCGGCAACAAAGCAACGCCACGGGATGTGTCGACGCGCCGTCCACATGCGAACCCGCACCGCACTACGAAGTCAGATCTCAAGTCCGAGTACGTCGCCAAGCGGTCGGGTGCCGCTCCCTCCCCAGTGCTTGTCACAGCGACGATGACCGTCATTCTTATTCAATCCGAAATAGCACGGAATCGCTCGATGCCCGTGCTCTGGCAGTTCCAGTGCACATACGTGCACACGCCTAGCACGAAGCGCACAAGAAGAAGTGACAACATCAAATGAAGTAAGGTGCGTGCGCGCGTGAGGGCGAACCTGGGGGGAGCGGCGACAGCGAAAGGTGTATGCCTCGGTCTCGGTGCCCGCCAGCCCCTTGAGCTGCAATATCCAGAACATGGGGGGCGAGGAGGAGGAGGAGGAGGAGGAGGAGGAGGTCGAGGAGGAGGAGGAGGAGGAGAGGAGGAGGAAGAGAACGAGGAGGAGTAGAAGGCGAGGGGGAGGAGGGGGAGGCGGAGGAGGAGGAAGAGGAGGAGGAGGAGCAGGAGGAGGAGGAGGAGGAGGGAGGGAAGAGGAAGGAGGAAGGAGGAGTGGAGGAGGGAGGAGGAAGGAGGAGAGGGGAGGAGGGGGAGGACAGGAGGAGGAGGGAGGAAGAGGAGGGGGAGGAGGACGAGGCGGAGGAAGAGGGAGCAGGAGGAGTGGAGGAGGAGGAGGAGGACGAGGAACGAAAAAAAAAGCGCCAGGGGTATTTCCTCGATTTCTTCCTCCAGGGGCCCGCTTCGGGCCTCGGGGCCGTCCAGCATCGACCCTGGGTGAGAGCCGCCCAGGATGGGCCCCAGGAGGGGGGCGAGGACCTGTTTTGATCAAATCTTGGCTTCCTGGTCGTGCTTCGCCTTCCTGGGGTGGAGAAGTGGACAGCCCTGCTTCGGCGGATGTCGGCGGAGGGCCGAAGGCCAGCGGAAGCTGACGTCGGCTCCGATGGCGGAAGCTGGCGGAAGGCCGGCAGAAGCCGGCGGAAGCGGAGGGTGCATCTCCAAGATATCGGAGGATGCCAAGTCCGTGCGGAGCAAGTCCGCACGGAGTGTTCGGTCTCCGTCTGGGCCTACTCCGTCTGGACTTGAGCGTCTCCTGATAGGTTGCCGAGCCCGCGCGGAGTAGTTCCGCACGGAATGCTCGGCCTCCGTCTGGGCCTGCTCCGCCTGGCCTTTGTCGCCGCGCCTTCTGCTCTGACGTGCGGCCTGATGCCTCGGGGAGGGCACCTCGGCCACCAGGGCAGGCGCCGCCTCGGACGCGGTGGGTTCGCCTGGGGCCTGCCGCGGTGCCGGCGTCGTCTCCTCGGGCGCGGGGCGCAGGGCTCGCCGCGGGTCTGCCGTGATGCCAGCGATGCTCCACTTGGGCGCGTCGAGACCGCACGTGCACAGGGCTTCTGTGCGCGTGCAGCGGTGCCACTGGGCTCTGTCTGCGCAGGGCGACGAGATCTATACATATCCACTGCTCCTGGCCAGTTCCATCCTGGGCCCAGGAGCGGTGTATGCGCCCTCCTGGCTTGGCTCGGGAGGCATATACACCGCTCCTGGGCCCAGGATGGACCTGGCCAGGAGCAGTGGATATGTATAGGGCTCGTCGCCCTGTCTGCGCTTCTCAAAAAATTGGCGTGCAGCGAGCGCCCTCCGAGAGGAGGCGCTTCGGCGCGTGCCGCGGCCGGCCTCGCAGGGGCGGCCGTTCGGTAGCGAATCACGGGAGCCTGGCGTACCCTCTCGGTTTCTGTCTTTCGTGTCGGCTCGCGTCGAATTGCGCCTGGAGTCGATGAGCTAGCGCCGACTCGGAGTCGGCCAGCGTCGACGATCGTCGATCTGGCGTCGGTCTAGCGTCGATGTAGCGTCGGTCAGCGTCGGTTCGCAAGTGCCGACGAGCGGGTATGGGAGGCCCCCCAAGAGTTGCCACCGAACGGTCGGAGAGATGTGAGCGACGACGAAAAGAAACGGATCTTGCGCACGATGGCATGGCGACCTTACGCGGTTCCTTCGCCTGCCACTGGGGCTCTGCCTTTCGGGGGTCCGGAAGAGGTAAGCTCAAGTCCACTGAGTTTCCTTACTCGGGGTCGTACGTTTATCAAAAGCGATGCCTTCCTTGTTTTTGTCCAGGGCAATTCCTTTGGAAATACTAGGCCCGGGCCTGCATTCTTCTCAGAAGAACAGTTTTCCTTAGTTTGCCCTTCGCTGACTCTGACCCCCAAAACTATTAGCAGGCGAACGAGCGGCGATTTACGCGGGCCGCCTGCGCGGCAAGCTACATTGGGAGCGAGGGCGCTTTCGCGTGACCTTACGTGGGCGGCTTACGCGCCCATGCTGTTGAAGACGAACCCGCTTTTTAAGACGCCCGAAACGGGTATGGAAAAAAGATGGTACAATGCCGAACAGCAAGTGTTGTCCCAAACCAACAGCGGCCGCTGCTGGGCAGGCGGCCGTCGGTCTCGAATGGACGCCGTCCGCGGCGAGGCCGACAGCGAGTCCTGCTCAGAACGAGCAGGAATTGCTGTCGGTCTTGGCACCCATTCTTTCCGTAATGCGGGATGACGATGAATAAAAAAATGGGAGAGAACGCTTAAAAACAAGTTTTCTGCTATTTCTGCACAATTTTCTGACTGGAGGAGAACGAAAAAAAATAGTTTTCCAGCCCGCGGCCGTTTTTTCTAATCGTCATCCCGGGCGCCGCCGCGTGAACACGACCTCCGGTCATTTACTAATCGTCATCCTCCATTACCCATTTCGATCGTCCCGAGCTTTCCGTCGTCGCGCAGGTGCCGAGGGAGAGCCTGGCGCTGGGCCGCATCACTTGCTGAGCGATGGCTGCCAGCTCGCGGAGGCGTCGCCTGCGGCGCGGAGAGAGGCGCGCCCGGACGCGCCAGGAAGGGCGGGGAGGCAGATCGAACAGCCTCGTCCACTCGGGAGCGGCCAAAAGGCGGGGGTCCAAGAGGGGGGGGGGTGCAAATCATGACCGGCGGCACGTGCGCGGCCCAGCGGGGGGGCCAGGGACGTAATGAAATAAGAAGAGGCGCCCTGAGATCTGGGGAAATACCATGGCCCACGCCATGATATCCACCCCCCCTAGTCATCACCCCCTTCTTTTTTCCGCCCCCGGTCCACGGGCCCGCGACCCCCGAGGCGGCCCGGGGCGCTGCCTTTTCGTGCCGCGCCCGGCGTCTCTTCGCCCTCTCCCCAGGCCCCAGGACCATCTCATCAGATCGGCCAGGCCCGAGAGGTGCCCAAAGGTCACTCCGGCGAAAGGTCACTCTTATACGTCTAGCCGACCCACGATCCCCCGAGGCCCGGGGCGCTGCCTTTTTGTTCCGCGCCCGGCGTCTCTTCGCCCTCGCCCCAGGCCCCAGGACCATCTCATTTTTTTTGCGTTTGAGGGAGAAGATGGGAGCGCACACGGTGACGTTTGAAACACCTGTGGATCAAGAATAACGGACCGAATTTCCGCCCCGTAGCAGCCGGACGTAGAAATCAACTTCGGGCCGAGTCAGGCCCCAGGACCATCATAGGGCTACGAGATCTATACATATCCACTGCTCCTGGCCAGGCCCATCCTGGGCCCGGGAGCGGTGCATACGCCCTCGTGGCCTAGCCAGGGGGACATATACACCGCTCCTGGACCCAGGATGGGCTTGGCCAGGAGCAGTGGATATGTATAGATCTCGTCGCCCTACATCACCGATCGGCGGGGCCCGAGAGGTGCCGCAGGAGGCAGCCGAGGTCCCGGGGCCTCGGCCGGGGGGTGCCGCTGGTGTCTCGCGGCTCCTCCGCAGATGTCGGGCCTCAGGGCCTCGCCTCCCCCCATGGAGGCACCCAGCGAGGCACCCGCTCCGAGCCCGGGGATCCCAGGGGTGGGTGCACACACACACACGCACACACACACACACACAAACACACACACACACACACACACATACTCCAGATTTCGTAATAAAGGGAGGGGGGTCTCATTTCGGGGGGGGGTCTCTTCCAGGCCATCTTGGAGGGCCTGGGGGGTCTGGGGACGATGTTTGGGAGGGCTCTCCCACGGGGGAGGTCTGAAATGGCTTGTCTTGGAGGGTCCAGACCCCCTCCCTTTTATTACGAAATCTGGAGTACACACACACTCCTGGCGTGGTCACGCAGGGCACCGATCACGCGTCCAGGATTTGGCCTGGCCAGGAGCGGTGGGGGGGAACGCACCAAGACGTACTGATTCTGTCATCCTTGGAGGCGCGCGTGCGGCCCGGACATATCTACCCATCTTGTAGTAGATTGTTTCCCGAGCGGTGTGGCCAGAAAGCGCCAGCCACGACGCATATACTGTAAGATTTCTCGGTGCGCGCGTCGCCCCTGGGGGGGCGACGCATACACACACACACGCGCACACACATAGTATTAGCATGTTGGGGTGACGCCGAGCAGCGAGCCTCGAGCTCAGCCCTATCCCTGAGACTGACGGGCCCGGGGCGGTGGCAATTTTCAGGCATGCGCCCCCGGAAACGGAGGGGCACTGGGGTAGGGCGATGCTACTCCAGATTTCGTAATAAAAGAGAGGGGGTCTGGACCCTCCATGACAAGCCATTTCAGACCTCCCCCGTGGGAGAACCCTCCAAAACATCGTCCCCAGACCCCCCAGGCCCTCCAAGATAGCCTGGAAGAGACCCCCCCCGAAATGAGACCCCCCTCCCTTTACTACGAAATCTGGAGTAATCGTAGCGGGCAGGGGTATGCCTCCGGCTGGTGAAGGAGCGGTCCGAGCAGTGCGGCTCCGGCGCTGGCGACCGACGCGCACACAGTCCGGCAAGCAAGACGCACGGCTCCCGCCATGGCCGGTGCCACTCGGGACGAGCACACCGTGGTCTGAGAAGCACCTGCGACTGATCAAGCGACGGGTGGGCTGAATACATGACCTGCCCACTACAGTAGAAGTGCACGCTGGGCAGTGCCGACTCTGCTCAGGAAAGGAAAGCTGGCGAATGCGGCGGGTTCGTGTCGTGACGCCGTCGACGGTGGTTTCTGGCTCCACGCGGATCGTTCAACCTTGACCGATCGCAACTTTTCGACAGCGCAGATCATTCCATTCCATATCGGTTGATTCTGGACCACTGGCGGCGTTCAACGTTGAACGACCCCACAAAAGGTCGCCACCGCCGCGTCAACACGGCACGAGTCGCAATCGCTTCTCATGAATAAAAGACAGCCGAGCGGGTCGTAGTAGCTTACTAGGGGGCACATGATGAGAATGCAAGGAGCGAATATTGCGCACGTTGAAAACAAGCAAAATGCACGGCAAGCGTGAGAGCATCACATCAAGAACTAGGAGCGCGAGATAGTTCGCGAGTAAACTATGAGTGCCCCAATCGCGCACGCAATCAACACGACGTGGGCCGGCTACGAAGACTTCTCAAGGACTATGCATCAAGTGTGGAACCTCGATCCCGATGCAGCTCTGCATGCCGAAAGGTTGGACTGGCCAGCCTTGCGTATGGGTCCACGGTGCGCGATTTCCGAAGCGCCCGTGGCCTGCCCACCAAAAGTTCGAAACGTGCTGTCCCCACAGCTTGATATTCGGCCCATGGGCTTCGACC
>CAUYUJ010009928.1:5000-31262 GCA_963575745.1 Prorocentrum cordatum
CGTGCCAAAACACCATGTCTGGCACGTGACCATGAGGACCATTGAGGAATTATTGTAAAACTCTTAGAGCGATGTGCGCGGCGCTGAGGCGAGAACCACAATTTGAAAAAGAACCGCCCTCAATCCGTGAAACGCTTCCTATGTTTATGACAAGTGCGCGCGGCGTTAAAATGATAAACACATTTTGAAACTGGCCCTCCTTCCCACCGTGAAACTGCTGCATTTTGTTATGACGAACGCGCGCGGATCTAAGGCGAGAACCACAATTTGAAAACGACCTGGCATCCATCCGTGAAGCGCTAGCAATGTTTTAAACACAAATGTGCGCGAGGCTTCGGCGTGAACCGCATTTTGAAAACGACGCACCATCCATCCGTGAAAATCGTGCATTGTTTTGTTAAACGGATGCGCGCGGCGCTTCGGCGAGAACCACATTTTGGGAACGACCTGTCCTCAATCCGTGACGCTCTTGCGAATGTCTACAACGGATGTGCGCGGCGCTTAGGCGACAACCACATTTTGAAAGCGACCCGCCCTCCATCCGTGAAGTTGTCGCAAAACTTGAGATTCGGAGTTATGTTTGGTGAACACCTCTCAGGCGAAACGCCCCCTTCCGACTGGCGTCGGGGTGCGACAGGGAGGAGCTGTTCATAAGGAAAAGGAATGGAACGGCGTCTCTACGTCCTCATACTGCTCCTCCTCTTCTCATCGCATCAGTTCTCCTCCTCCACTCACCTCCCACTCAACCTCGAGGAGGTGAAGGTGATAGAAGGAGGGTGAGGAAGATGAGAAGGGAAAGCGATATGATCAGAAGAAGAAGGAGGAGGGGTACTTCCTCAATGTCCTCCTCGTGGTCGTCACCCTCCTCCTCATCTTCCTTCGCGGACGAGCCATCTTCCTTTCAACACAGGAGAAGGAGGTGTGACACGAGGACGGGGAGAGGGATAAGGGGGAGCGGCGATAGGAGCAGGAGGATGGGGAGCCGGAACAGGATGATGATGAGGCCTGGCTCATCAACTTCCTCCCTCTATGGTGAGCAGGAGGAGAGGTGATGCGAGCAGGAGGGGAAGGATGAGAATGAGTGGCTCCTCGACCTCATCTCGCACATTCGACTTATCCTCCTCCTGCCGCATCGCTCTTCATCCTGCTCATCATATCAGTATTACATCATCATCAGCCTCCCTCTTGTAGCAAGATGGTGAAGAGGAGAAGGTGGAGTGATGTAGGGAGAATGACGAAGAGGAGGAGAAGGAGGAGGAGGAGGAGGAGGAGAAGGAAGAAGAGGAGTGACAAGTGCAAGGGGAATAATGACTCTTCTAACTCCGCCTCCTGGTTTTCCGCCTCCCCCTCCTTCTCATGTCGCTCTCCCTCTTCCTCTCAGTGTAGGAACAGCACGAGGTGTGATAGGAGGGGAAGGCGGAGAAGGAGGAGGAGGAGGAATGCACGGGGCGTGAGGAGGAGGAGGAGCAGGAGGAGGCGTGACACCTCATCCATCTCCTGCTTCCACCTCCTGCTTCTCCTCCTCCTCATCACATCGCTTTCCACTTTCCCGTCGTCCTACCACTCTTCCTCCTCCTCCTCCTGCTCTCCCACCTCCTCCTCCTCCTCCTCCTCCTCCTCCTCCTCCGCTGCCTCCAACGGGAGAGCATGATGATGAGAAAGACTGACAGAAGGAGGATGAAGAGGACTCCTCATTATACTCCCTCTTCCCATATTCCTCATCGTGCAGATGTTGACTGCCACCAAACCGTACTACACACATATCCGCCGATCTGGCATGTGAGTTTCTGAGAGCGTGGGCTTGAGCTCGCTCAAGCTTCGCTGTGCCGGGGGGGGGACCTCATCCGACCTCATCCGACGCATTCAGTGCTCGGCACCCTCCCCCTCGACGCCGGTCCCCCCCCCGGGGCTGGCACCCCCTGCCCCCCCGCAGGCTCCCCCCCCGTGCCCGTACCTGTGCTCGGCACCCCCTCCCCGATGCCCCCCACCCCGATGCCGGCATCCCCCCTTGCCCCCGGTGCTGGCACCCCCCCCGGTGCCGCCCTCCCCCCCGGTGCCTGCTGCACCCCGCACCCCCCCCCCTCCAGGCCACCCCTCTTCGATGCACGCACCTGTGCTCGGCACCCCCCCCCGATGCCGGACGTCGGCGCGGGGGGGGGGAGGGCGGCACCCGGGGAGGGGGGGGTGACCGTCACTGGGGGGGGGGCAGGCACTGGGGGAGCGGGTGCCGGCACCTGGGAGAGGGGGGGGTGGGCCGGACACCACGAGGACGGGGACGCCCACCCCCTGTGCCGGCGCTCACTCCCGGGTGCTGTCCCCCTCCCCGTTCCACCTCCCCCTCCTCCTCCTCCGTCCTCCTCCCTCCTCCCCTCCTCCTCTTCCTTTTCCTCTTCCTCCTCCTCCGCCTCCCCTCCCCTCCTTCCTCCTCCTCTCATCCTCTCCTCTACCTCCTCGTCCTCGTCCTCGTCCTCCCCTCCTCCCTCCTCCTCCCTCTCCTCCTCCTCCTCTCCCTCCTCTTTCCTCCTCCTCTCCTCTCCTCCCCCTCCTACTCTCCTCCTCCTCCTCCTCCTCCTCCTCCTCCTCCTCCTCCTCCTCCTCCTCCTCTTTCCAAGCTCACATCACCATCACCACCACCGTCACCATCACCCGCACAATCACCATCACCACCATCATCATCACCATCACCATCACCATCACCATCACCATCACCATCACCATCACCATCACCATCATCATCATCATCATCATCATCATCATCATCATCATCATCATCATCATCATCATCATCATCATCATCATCATCATCATTGTCATCAGCATCGTCAGCATCAAAATCATCAGTATCATCGTCATCATCATCATTAGCATCATCAGCATCACCATCAGCATCGTCATCATCATTAAACATCGTCTTATCATCATCATCATCATCATCATCATCATCATCATCATCATCATCATCATCATCATCATCATCATCGTCGGTCAGAGGGCGTCGTCGTCATAATCGTCGTCGTCGTCAATCGTCGTCGTTAACACGTTCGTCAATCGTAGTAATTATCCCGCTCGTCGACGGTTGGTCGTCCGTTGTCGTCGTCATCGTCCATTCCCACACTCATCAGGAGCGCCCTGGATCGGCGGCACTGGCTGGAGGCCACTGAAATATTTGTTGATCGGGGATAGCACCAAGCCAACATGCGCGGACATCCTGAAAACCACACAAACCAAACAAGCATGTTTAAAGTGGGGTTTGGTGATATCCCCGACCAAAGCAACCAAACAAACATGTGTACATCATAATGTGGTGGCGTTCAACCTCCTCATGAAGATGAATATGGGAAGAGACGGAGGCCTGGCCAACATGTGCGGACCGACTGTAACTAAAAGCACGTGTATAAAAAGGGTTTGGTGATATCCTCGACCAAGGAACAATCCAAACAGCTGTGTATAGCATGGTGTGGTGACAGTACACGTCCCCATGAACTTAAATATGGAAAGGAACGAGGAAGAAGAGAAAGCGGAGGATGAGGACGAGGAAGGCTCGGCGAGATGGGATGTATAGACGAAAAAACATACATGATCATGTGGGGTGCTACCATATATTCTTACATACATCTATTATGCGTACACGCACATATGTGTGTATATATGGGCGATGTCGGAAACCCTGACCCCAAAACTGTTTCCATCTCTTGGGGGTACATCTTTCACTTCCGCCACCTTCCGCCGCCCTTCCGCCGGCTTCCGCCGGCGGAGGCGGCCTCGTTTCACTTCCGCCAGCTTTCCGCCCTTCCGCCGCGGCAGAGATGGCAACTCCTTCGATCCTCGAAGGCAAAGCCTTTTTGTTGGAACGCCCCATGTATAGATTCACCTATATGCGCGTGTATATATATATATATACAGATATGTATATCCCCATAACGTTGCCTCCGATCTCTGCGGGCTGCCTGGCGCTTCATCATGATGCCGTACTTGCGGATGAGGCCCATGCCGCCCGGGCGGCCAGACATGCGCGAGCAGCGGCTGCCCTTGGACCCCGGGATGCCACGCACTGGCCTCGGGCGCGGCACTGGGGCGTGCGCTTTGCTCGGCGACGAGCGAGGAGGGGAAGTGAGAAGGAGCGGGCCTTCTCAGAAGGCTCGGAAGTCCCCGGGCCTCCTGAGAAGTTTTCTAAACCTTCCCCGAAGATACAAGTTATCCCAGTGCGACCCTACCTAGGAGTTGGAGCCCCTAGGAAAGCAGCATTAGTAGTGACAGTAAGGCTAAGCTAAAGCTAGGTTAAAGCTAAGCTAAAGCTAAACTAAAGCTAAGTTGAAGCTAAGCTAAAGCTAAACTAACGCTAAGCTAAAGCTAAGCTAAAGCTAAGCTAAAGCTAAGCTACAGCTAAGCCAAAGGTAAACTAAAGATAAGCTAAAGCTAAGCTAAAGCTAAGCTAAAGCTAAGCTAAAGCTAAGCTAAAGCTAAGCTAAAGCTAAGCTAAAGCTAAGCTAAAGCTAAGCTAAAGCTAAAGCTCCCAGGGGACTGGGGGTACCGCTCCCAGGGGACCGGGGGAACCGCCCGGGGCGGGTTCCACTGCCCGGCCCTTTTAAGCAAAAAGAGTAAGAACCCTTCTAGGCAGAGCCTAGGTAGGGAAAACCTGCTCAGAAGGCGAGAGGGCTTCTGAGAAGTCCCGCCGCCTAATTCTGAGAAGGCCTTCTCCTTCTCACTTCCCCCCCTCGCTCGCCGCCGACTTGCAGCGGGGGGGCGATTCTGGGATCCCTGGGAGGCAACGTCTGGCGGTCTTCGCAAGAACGATCGCAAGCTACTGAACCTGATTGCGCGGCCATCGAGCCAGATCCGGCCAAAATGAGCCCAGGATTCACCTGCATTAATGAAGGGGCCCCAGGACACACAAATAAATACACACAAATAAACAGAATCCCCCTTTTTTCTATATTTTCTGTGTTTCTGTCTTCCCCCCCACTTCCCATATTTTCCCATATTTTCTGGGAAATCGACGATTCGTTGTGTCTGTGTGTTTTTTCCCTCCTGAATGAAACCGGAGTCAGCGGAATTCCGCCGGGCACTGTGCGAGACCTGGGTGGATTTCGACCACGGGTGTGCCAGCGCCGAGGCTGAATCTGGCCTCCCAGGAGCTGCATCCGCGGGATCCTGTGCAGTGCTTCGTCCGCAGGGCCCACGGCAACAATCTGTGCCTAGACTCTCGGGGCCGCAGATCAGCAGCGGCCCTCCACAGACTGTGGGCGCTCAAGTATTTTCGGGAGCGGCCAAGAGGGGGGTGCCCAAGAGGGGGGGGTGCAAATCAGGACCGTCGGCATGTGCGCGGCCCAGCGGGGGGGCCAGGGACGGAATGAAACAAGAAGAGGGGCCATGAAATCTGGGGAAATATCATGGCCCACGCCGTGATATCCACCCCCCCAGTCATCAGCCCCCTCTTTTCCGCCCCCGATCTTTGAGGCAGGTACAGAGCCGAGCGACCGCCCTCCGATCGGCGGCCGGGCGAGCACACGAGCGCGAGATGCCTCGGGCTCGCGCGCAAGGGGGAGCGGCGCGATGGCACGAAGAGCGGTGCAGATCGGAGCGAGCGGCGGATCCCTCCTTCACGAGCCTTGCTGCGGCGGGGTCGCGACGTGCACGAAGCTCGCTCACGGAGCCGTCGCGCCCCTGTATTGGCATGGAACTGGCGCGGACGCGCCGGTGGTGCCCCGGCGGCCCGTCGGAGTCCTGCCGGGTGGTGCTGGGCGGCACAGTCCTCGACGAGAGGTCGTCGTGCTCCTATCTCACCGTTGCGAGCGTCACCGGGCAGCGACTACACGAACACGGGTTGAGTATGGCAAGGGGCGCTGCTTTCGATGCAATGGCAGCGCTCCAAGTCTCAAGACAGCCCGTCAACTCTCTGTGCGATGTAGCACGTCTCGCCCAGCACGTGAGGGTCTGCTGAAGCACCCTGATCAAGTATCTCGCTTGGTCAACTGAGGCGCCCGCGGATTAAATGGGTTGCGAATCACCTGGCGCTGAGATGAACTGAACGAAGAGCACAATAAATTGGCAAGCTTGCCTGCACCGAAACAAGGCCCCTAACATGAGCAAGGCCCCTAACATGAGGAAGCCCCTAACATGGCAAGCTCGACGTGGGCAACAGGAACTGCGCACTGGTATCATACGACCACGACAGCGTCCGACGGCACCAATCGCGAGTAAGAGCACCCGATCGCGACTCGAACCACGAACCACTGGCGAGCCTTGCCCCGCCCCCCAACATGCACAACGCGAACTTGCCTGCTTGCTTGCGCGCGACTCATACACCATGATGGTGGGCAGCCGAACCATAGGGTGTGTTTGTACGAAAGAGCGCGCCCGTCGCACTCCTTACAAAAAGGGGGCCCCCAGCTTCAAGCTGCCCTTTGTTTGGAGATTGTAGCTGGGGGGTCCCAGGCTAAAGGGGGCCGGGCTCGGAAGCTACCCCCCCCTTCTTTTCGGGGCCCGGGGTGAGCCCGGGCTCCCCTTTCCAAAAGGGGGTGGGCTTCCGAAGCTGCCCCCCCTCCCCTCCTTCTGTTTGCTTTTTCAGCTGAGGGCCCTGGCTGAAGAGGGGGCTTCGAAGCTACTTTTCTCCTTTGGTTTTCGGCGCCCCGTTGGAGTTCGGCGTGCTTGTGGTTTCTGGTCTCTTTATTGTTCGGCGATTCGTTGGTCTTCGGCACCCCATTTGGCCTTTGGCGCCCCAATAGTTTTCGGCGCCCCTTTGGTTTTCGGCGGTCCTTTTGTTTTCGGCGATCCTGTGGTTTTCGGCGCTCCTTTGGTTTTTGGCGTCCCTTTTGGTTTTCTGCGCACCCTTTTGGTTTTCGGCGCCTGTTGTCGATGTTCAGCGCCGCCTTTGGTTTTTGACGCCCTTTGGTTCTCGACGCCCTTTTGGTTATCGGCGCCCCTTTGGTGTTTCGGCGCTATTTTGGTCTTCGTCGCATCGTTGGTTTTCGGCGTACCTTTGGTTTTCGGCTTTGGGTGTTCGGCGCTCTCTGATTTTCGGCGCTCCGCTCCTTTTGGTTTTCGGCGCTGCTCTGGTTTTCGGCGCTCAATGGTTTTCGGCGCATCTTTAGTTTTCGGCGCCCTTTTGGTGTTCGGCGCCTCTTGGGTTTTCGGCGTTCTTCTGGTTTTTGGCACCTTTTGGTTTTCGGCGCCCCTTTGCTTTTCGGCGCTCTTTTGGTTTTCGGCGTCCCTTTGCTTTTCGGCGTTTTTTTTGTTTTCGGCGCTTCGTTGGTGTTCGGTTCCTTTTCTGGTTGTCGGCGCCCTTTCAGTTTTCGGCACCACTTTGGTTTTCGGCGCTCCTTTGGTTTTCGGCGCTCCTTTGGTTTTCGGCGCATCGTTGGTTTTCGGCGCCCCTTTGGTTTTCGGCGCTCCTTTGGTTTTGTGGCGCTCCTTCTGTTTTCGGCGCGCCTCTGGTTTTCGCACCCTCTGGGTTTTCTGTGGCCCTTTGGCCCCTTGGTTTTCGGCGCTCCGTTGGTTTTCGGTGCCCTTTTGGCCTTCGGCGCCCCTTCCTTTAACCCAAGAGGGGGGGGGGCTTGCAAACCCCCCCCCCCACGCCCCTCTTTTAGGGGAGGTGGGGGGCCGGCCCCGCCCCCATTCCAGCCAAAACGTGGGAGAGGGGGCGGGGGGAGGGGCTTCCGGCAGGGGGGCACTTAGCTTCAGCTTTCGGTCATGGGACATGCCGATGTCAGGGGGACCAAAAGTGGCATAAGCATAAAAATTCGGCGGTCCGCGCGGATATCTCGGATCGGCGCTGGACCCCCCTCCCTGGCGCGCGGAGCGCGCCAGGGGCGGTGCCGGAGGCGCCGCCGGGGGGCCCCAACGCCGACCCGACAAATCCGCGCGTACCTCTGAGCTTTCATGTTTGTGCCGCTTTTGTTCCCCTATGACAACAACACAGAGAGAGCCCACTGCACGGCCCCGCCACGCAAGACCAAACCACCAAACCACGCGATCCGCCCAAACCAACAGCAGCAAAACTGAGCTGACGGAGCGGCGCCAAAATCGCTTCCCAGTCGAAGCCAACCAAGTAAAACCTGGACAGCCCACTACTCGCGGCCTCTACATTCGGGGGTGGCGGCGGCCGACGACCCGCAGAATGGCAACCGCCGCCACCGAGCTCCGGCGCGCACAGGCTCCGTGGCGGCCCGCTCACGGCCTCGCCGGGGCGAGCCGAGCGCGCCCGCCTCGGCAGTGCAACTGGGGAGGCTCATGGGAGCCGCGGCGCACGTGCCGAGAGGACTGCCCCCTCCTCCTCCTCCTCCTCCTCCTCCTCCTCCTCCTCCTCCTCCTCCTCTCCTCCCTCCTCCTCCTCCCTCCTCCCCTCCTCCTCCTCCTCCTCCTCCTCCTCCTCCTCCTCCTCCTCCTCCTCCTCCTCCCCTCCTCCTCCTCCTCCTCCTCTCCTCCTCCTCCCCCTCCTCCTCCTCCGCTCCGTAGCCATTTTGGCTCAAGCCATTTTGGCTCAAGGCCAAAATGGTGACCATTCCACTGCCGATCTGGGGTAGGCTCCCAAAGCTTTCAGTGCTCTTCATATTTGCAGCCACACCCACGGGCGAGCTGCCGCCCACTGCAGCTACACTCAGGGGCGAGCTGCCGCCCATTGCAGCTACACCCAGGGGCGAGCTGCCGCCCATTCCATATCTCTCCCTCGCGTGGCTCGCGAGAGCTCCTTGGGAAGCAGTGGGACGATGGCCGCCGCGGACCGCGGTGGAGGAACCGCCCCTGCTGACGGAGGAGCTGCCGCCAACGGCGGCACCAGGCCGCGACGTGCACGCCCTGAAGGTGGACGAGGATCGCCAGCGAGGTTCGCTGGCCAGTACACGGTCTGCAAGCAGTGTCGATACCGATGGACGTGGAAGGGCAAGTCCGAGTGCTTCTACTGTGGCAAGCTGCTGGCCCCATCACCCGCTGAGCACCGCCAGCCTGCTGGGGCGTGGGCAGGAGTCAGCAAACCACCGCCGTGGAAGGAGCAGCCAGTGGCCGTCGCCCCGACCAGGGACGCCATCATCGCCACGCTCAGCACGCTCCTCAGCGACACCAAGCACGCCGAACTCGTCGGCAACCTCAAGGACGCCCTCCAGCAGCCCGACAAGCCGCAGCCTGCCCGCACGGCAGAGCAGGTGCTCCAGTCGGCGCTGTCAGTCCTCACAGACAGGGAGAAGAAGTTCAAGCAGTCGGTCGACGACGTCGAGGCCGCCAAGCAGTGGTACGATGACGCCGTGGCCAAACAGGAGCAAGCCGCCCTGGACCTCGTCCAGGCACAGAACGCATGCGCCAAGGCGCAAGCGGACCACAGCGCCAAGCTTGCTGGAGCTGCACGCGGAGCACCACAAGCGGGATCCCAGGAAGCCTTGGGACGACCTCTCCATCTACGACGAGGGCACCCGAGCCCAGATGGAGCGCCTGGCCGAGCTCAACAATGGTCAAGAGAAAGTACGGGAACTCCTACGCCAAGCCAAGGAGTCCACTACCAACCCAGCGAAGCGGAAGAAGCCGAGCGGGGAGGAATCAGCTGCTCAGCAACCTCATCCTGAACCCGCTCCCGCTCCACCAGACGAGCACCAGCCAGCGGCCGCACCTGGAGGACAGGCACAACCTGGCGCGCCAGGAGGCTCTGCCGCCCCACCTGCCGAGCCACGCCAGCCTGGAGGGGCCGCCCCTGCTACCGACGAGCCCTCCGAGGAGGACCGCAAGGCCGCCGCCGAGCTCATCGCCACCGCCACGAGGGCCAGGGAGCTGGCCCACGCAGCTAAGGGCGTGGGCAAGGGCGCCACCATGGCGCCAGCGGCAGCGGCAGGAGCCCCACCGTCGCTGGGGTAGCCACAAGCGGCCGCAGCGGCTGAGGGGGCAGGGGAACCGCGCCAGGGGGCTCCCCACGGCAGGTGCACCCGCCCCAGAGGCCGAGCGTGCGGCCCAGATCCTGTTCGGCAGCGTAACGGTTTGGGGGCCACAGGCCGCCAACTTCTGTCGCAACGCAGGCCGCAAGTACCACCTCATAGCGCTGGCGGGGACCCACGTCGACGCGTGCGGCATCACCGAGCAGAATGGAAAGCTCGCCATGGACGGCTGGAAGCTGTCGGCCACGCCCGCGGTGGCCACCAACAAATCGGACAAGGGGACCCATGGCGGCGAGTGGATCCTCACGCGCAGGGACGCGGCGGCGACCACGTTCGAGGGCTACAGGGAGTACTACGTCGAGCGCTACAAGAGGCAGCCGTTCGTGGGCTTCACGCCGACAGTCCCCCACTCCAAGAGCGGCAACATAGTCATTATAGCGGCGTACCTGCGCCCTGGCCTACGGGGCCAAGGCGCGAAAAGGGACATCCTGGTCTCCATCTCCACGTTTGTGGACATGCTCATGGACCCGTGGATCATCCTGGCCGACTGGAACTACGAGCCGCGCTGGTGGGACAACAAACCGTGGCTCACGCGATGGAACGGCACTATCCTCACCGACCCAAGCTGCGAGGCGACGTGCGACAAGGGCTCGGGCGCCGTGTACGACTACGCGATTGCACGAGCGGGCATCGCCACGCACGTCGGGATCGAGGCCATCCACGACGTCCCCTGGAAGACCCACTGCGGCATCCAGATCACGGTGGGCACCGCCGAGCCGTGGCAGTACAAAGCTATAAAGGTTCCCAAAGCCCTCCCCGCACGAGCCAGACCTAGGAAGGTCGCGGGCCCGAGCAGCAAAAGGTCCAAGGCTCGTGCGGAGGCGTTGCGAACCAGGAGGGACAGGCTACCAGAGCACCTGCGCGACGAGTTCGACGCCCTCTACTTCGACCGCGAGACGGCCAAGGAAGACCCCGCCCCTTCGTGATCCCACAGCACTGTTGGGACGCCGCTGCCGACGAGGTCAGCAACTTCCCGAAGTTCGATGGCGCTAAGGTCGGCACCAAGGAGGGCAGGGGGCACATCTTCCACAACCATGCGCCGAACCTCGCGGAGAACATCAACTCGAAGTACGCGCAGTGGGTCGCGACCCTGGAGCTCGCCTTCCTGGAGACGCACGCGGCCCCCGTCGAGGACAGGGCCAAGTACCAGGGCAGGGCGGAGGGGTACAGGGCCACCAAGCAGACGATGAAGGCGTCGCCTGGCAGAGCGTACCTCAAGGACCTTGAGGCTACATGGTGGCAGCACCTCAGTACCCTCGTGGTGACGTACTCTGCGCTGGTCACCAACGGCAAGCACCCCATTGCCCGCCAGCACATCCACAATACAGTCATGAAGAAGCTGGACGACCTGGAGAACCCTGAGTTCTCCAAGGAGCTCTTCGGCAGCAAGACCGACCCGCAGGAGATCGAAGAGTGGAAGACCCAGCTGGTAAACCTCGAGTACTGCGACGCGGCGGACCTGCACCGCGTCAGCGCCACCACCATCTAGTGGACCCACAAAGCCATGGCGAGAGCGGCAGGCAGAGCGCGGAAACGGTATCTCGACTGGGCGAAACAGGCGTGGAAGGACTCACCAGGAAAGCTGCACCGCATCGTCGCCGACCCCAAGGCGCCGCGCCTGGAGGACAAGCAGCCTCAGAGAACGGTGGGCGACCCGTCCACGCTCATGAACCACTCTGCCGATACCTGGCGCTCCATCTGGGCGTCCGACAGCTACAACGTCAAGCAGATCATCAGCGCGTGCGAGAAGGCCGTGCGGCTCGCAAAGGAGGACCCCCCCCCCCGCTAATCGAGCCGCAGCACATGCAGGCCACTGTGCGCACCGCCGACCCGAAGAAGGCGAGAGGAGTCGACAACATCGGCCCCATCGACATCCAGAGGCCCCCCGAGAAAGGGATCCAGGAGCTCGCCGAGATCTACAACCAGGTGGAGGCCAACGGGCTGTGGCCTCAGCAGCTTTGCGCCACCAGTGGGGCCATGGCCCCCAAGCCCGCAGGTGGAGAGAGAATATTGGGCATGCTCACCACAATCCCCAAGACGTGGGCCAAGGTCCGCTCCAGCGTAACCGACGAGTGGTCCAGGGAGCCCGGGGGGTTCTGGGACACCGCCATCAGAGGATCCAGCGCCTTAAGGGCAGCGCTAGTAAGGGCGCTACTTGACGAGACGGCGGCGACCTTCGGCGTGGCCTTCGCGACCTTGCTGATGGACGTAGAGAAGTTCTACGACTCGGTCTGCTACGAGGCCCTCTACGAAGCCGCGATCGGGGTCAAATTCCCCCCGATTGTCGTGGCGATGGAGGTGCAGCTCTACCTGGCGCCCAGGTACTTGCGGATGCACGGCTGGGTCAGCGACATCATAGACGCCGAGAGGTCCATAGCCGCGGGCAGCTGCAATGGCGGCAAGCTCGCCAAGGTATACCTGGGGCCGATCCTGCAGAGGGCCCACACCAACCACACGCACGCTGGCCCGTGGACGTTCGTGGACGACACGGTCGCGAGGACAGAGGGCCAAACCAAGAAGGTCATCAGTGATCTCATCGGGGTTGGCGCCGACCTATTCGAAGGAATGACGGGCGCGGGGCTCAGGGTCTCCCCCAAGACCACCGCCTCCAGCCAGACGATCGCCTACGCAGTGCACGACGGTCTCAAGAAGAAGGGCTACCACGTCAAGGTGGCCAACAGCGCGGTCGACCTTGGCATCGACGTGGGAGGCGCCAAGAGACGGGTTGTCGCCACGGCAATCAAGAGGGCCAGGACCGCGAGGAGGCGTACTCACCGCATCGTGGCCAAGGTCAGGAAGCACGCCTCCCTAGCCAAGATCGCGAAGGGCTTGTGGAACACGGGATCCAGGCCGCAGGGGACCTACGGCCACCAGATCATGGGCCTCGCCCCGGCGGCCATCCTCGACCAGAGGCGCCATGCCGTTCAGGCCACGGCGGGGAAGGTCCCTGGCCGCTGCCTCTCCACAGCCCTCGCCGTCGCCATGGGGAAGAAGGACCCCGCGATCGAGCTCAGGCGCCAGTCAATCGCCGAGTGGCTCAACTTCTGGATGCAGTACCCAGAACACCACAGTCGGGTCACGCAGGCGTGGAAGCGGATATACGACAAGTCGATCAAGTACGGCAACAAGAAGTGGAGGAAGGTCAAGGGGCCCATCTCCGCCATCCAGGCTATTCTCCTGGACGCAGGATGGACCTGCCCGACGCCGACGGAGCGGTCGCGACCTCCGTGGGCAGGCGAGACCTACTCGCAGGAGTGGCAGCTACCCCACAGTGGCCAGGCCGACTGGGAGGACAAGCGCAACGACGTGGACCCCGCGGAGTTCGTCCACGAGTTCGGCCTCTCCCTCGAGAAGAGCCTGTGGAGGGATGCTGCCAAACACCCACACGGAGAAGGACTGCAACGAGGGGGCCCAGACGCCCACATAGTTGCCAACGAGATGGGGAAGTTCACGAGGAAGGGCCAGCACGACCAGGTGGCCCTCAACCTGTGCGTGGTCGCGGGGGCGCAATGGCCCAGAAGCCGACTCATCGAGACGGGGTGCAACGCTACTCCAACGTGTCCCAGGTGCGGTGGGGCAGACGAGACGCTCATGCACAAGGTCTGGCTGCGCCCGTGCAACCGCGACCACGAGGACTACACGGATTCTGACGCCCTCATGCCCTCTGCCCTGGCGGGAGCAGAAGCTGCCCCCGCATACTGGCTCCGCGGCCTGCCTGCGTGCGATGACACGCACCCGCTCTCTGCATCGTTGGGAGGGGACGGCGGGTGGAGCTGGGTTGGGCGGGAGTGGGAGGATTGCGTCAGCAGCGACGGCACCCTCACCCTATTCGGGGACGGCTCGTGAGGTCAGTACAGTGATGACCCACGACGCCGAAGAGTGGGGACCGCCTGTGCCGCCATGAAGTGCCTCTTCGGGGAGTGGGTCCCCTGGGGAGGCATCATTTCGGGCCTCGAGGGCCCCTTTCAGACTGTGCCTCGTGCTGAGCTGCTGGCTTTCGCGCTTGCCCTAGAGCACTGGGACGGTGATCTCTGCTTCATCACAGACCACCTCCCGTTATGTGACGGATGGCGGTCGAATCGACACTTGCGCCCCCGCGATGGCGCCAATCAAGATTTGTGGGCACGTATTGCTAAAGCAATACGCGCACGTGGTAGTAGGCAGCTCTCGGTGATCTGGATGCCCTCACACAGCGAGGAGTCACCTGGCCTCGCCTCTGACCCTGTGCGCTACTTTCACACCATTGGTAATGCGACGGCCGATGCATGGGCTGGGGTAGCGGCCCAGAGGTCCTACGAGGCAGCGCTCGTGGGACAGGCCCCTCCCACGGACCTGCACGATGCACAGTGCACCCTCATCCGCAGGAGGGCGCGCCGAGCCCTAGCTGACACGCTTGCAGTAGACCCCTGGGTGGCGGAGCGACCCTCGCAGGCCAAAGGCCCGCGTCTCACCAAGCTGCAGCTAGCCATGCGATCGAGCCAGCACGCCTTTGAGCTCAGAGCGGGCAAGTATCTCTGCTCGCGGTGCGGGCTCACCACCGACAAGCGTAAAGTACGCCAGGCCTGCGCCACGCCGTGCGCCCACCAGACCCACCTTCCGTCCGCCAGCGACCAGATAGTGCCAGTACAGGGCACCATCACCATCGCTGGCCGCGAGCTGCACGCCAGCCATAAGCTTCATGCCATGCAGAAGTACCGCCTGTATTTTTTTGTCGCGGGTGCGGCAAGACGGCCACAGAAGACCCACGCCACCTCGCCGCACCCTGCGCAGGCGTTGTTTCGAAGAAAGGGCGAGAGAACCTCGCCAAGATTGACAAGGGAGAATTTACCCGCGCCCACGCGGGGCGCGATGGCCTCACCAAATTTTTGCGAACAACTACCCACGGCATAGCCGTGGAAGAAATTTCAGCTGCCGCGGCGCCTGCCGCTGCAGTCGCCACTTCTAGCCAGGGCTAGGATGCGTTCGGCATCGCCCGAACTTCGCACCTGGGTGCGCTCGGTCTGTTCCTCTGTTCCTCCTCCTCCTCCGCCTCCTCCCCCTCCTCCTCCTCCTCCTCCGCCTCCTCCTCCTCAGGTGCCAGAGACTCTGACCGCACGTTTGCCACGCTGTCTCGAGCTGCGCAGGGCAAGACACGTGGAGGACAGGACGGGGCAGGCAGGCGACGACGTGTGCCCGGGGGGGGCGGCCCTCGAAGAGCTCGGCGGGGGAGCCAGAGCCCCGAAACTCAGCGGTCGTAGCACACGGTTACTTTACGATCTCGAGTGTGTAAGCCAATGGGTGAAGGGCGCAGGGGGCGCTCAGCCTTGGGCCCTGAGGCGTTGAACTGAGCCCCGCGTGGCCCCGATGGGGACCTTTGGGAGAAAGGCCTGTCGCTCTGGGCTATTCGGTCGTCCGTCATCGCGAGGGGGACCAAGGAGCGCGTGGATTGAGCCCTCTTCCTCTCTTCTCAATCTCCTCTTCCCCATCGGCCTCCTCTCTTATATTATCCTCCTTCTCCTCCCCTGCCAGAGGCCTTGCACGGAGACCTGAATCGCAGCACCAACGCGCAATTTTGGGCCAGGGTGTGCTTCCAGACGCCATGCGTGGCGAAGGCCACGGCGACGAAAACGAACCAGAACTGACGGCGGCAGCGACGCCAAGAAGGGAGCGTTGAAAATGACGGTGCTGACGTCAATTATGATTACAACATTTGTAGCATCTCCCGGATGCTAAGACCCAGACCGCTGCGCAGTATGAAATAATGATGATGACGATGCCAGCATGGTTTCAAACGCATGTCGTTAGATATTGAGCGGTAGTGACATGCACGACGAAGCCGATCGCACAGTCGTGCAGTTTGAAAGCGCACACGTGGTGTATGCTACCTCGCACAGATGGTTCTTACGCGAAAAGATGCCGCAGCTGACGGATGCATTCGAACTCGTATCCCCCCTTGCTCGTTTACAGTGTTGCGTTTGCGGTGCTAAACTATGTCGGTCTGTGAGGTTGTGCCCGTGTGGCAATATGAATTGTGGTGCTGTGTTTGGTGTGGCACAACGCAACCACCTTGCAGTAAGATGCTGCTCCGCACACTCTCGGCAACGCTGCAGAGATAAGTGAAGCGTACCAACACGGCCTTGAGCAATCAGAATTGGCACAGCCAACTTGCAGCCACAATCAGCATCGTCACTCCTCGTATGCTCATCTCAGAGGGACAATGCTAGAATCACGTCCTGCAGAGTGGCTCACAACCGCCTGACCTCGCGTTAGACTCGCGTGTCGTTTAAGCGAACCCAGTCACATTGCAATCGCCTTGAGAGCTGCTCAGTCTCCCCATCGGGAATCCCGTCCTCTTACCGCAGAGGTGGTACAGAGGGGCGACAGCGGAAAAAAAGGCGCACATAACACAGCCGCGCCCGGCCGTCGAACGGCTGTTACCACACATGCTGATGCAGCAGCCTATGCGCGCACCACGCCGCCTGTGTACACCACCGTGGCAGTGTTCATGTGAACCACAGCGCCTGCGTGTGCAACTGTGAGCGCGCCATGCCACAACGATTTTGTACACCATAGCTACGTCCATAGCAGCACGCTACGCGGGCACTGCAGCGACCGTGTACCACATGATGCGCGCGCACACCACGGCAGCCGCGCGCATCGCGGCGGCTGACTCCTGCGTGCACCAAGTTGTTTGTGTACGCCACAAAGCTCGCGTCACCTCGAAGGGCCTGGTGGGACCCAAACATCCAAACTCGTGGGTTTGGGGGGTGGGGCGCGAACGTCGGAGGTGAGGGGGTGAGATCGAAGTGGAACGGAGAGCCCCCCTACCGGGAAATCGATTTCGGTTTCGTGTTCGTGCGTGCCGTGCGCGCGGGCGAGGCGAAGCTGCGTGGGCGGGCGAGAGGAAAGTCTCCTGTGGCTGAGGCGCGGCTGGACCAAATGTGTCTCTTCCGGGCGGCCGGTGGCGCGCGTTGTCCGCCGGTGTCCCGCTGGTGTCCCGTCGGTGTCCCTGTGGCTGAGGCGCGGCCGGACCAAATGTGTCTCTTCCGGGCGGCCGGTGGCGCGCGGTGTCCCGCCGGTGTCCCGCCGGTGTCCCGCGGTGTCCCGCGGTGTCCCGCGGTGCCCCGCGGTGTCCCGCGTGTCCCGCCGGTGTCCCGCGGTGTCCCGCGATGATGATGATGATGATGATGATGATGATGATGATGATGATGATGATGATGATGATGATGATGATGATGATGATGATGATGATGATGATGATGATGATGATGATGATGATGATGATGATGATGATGATGATGATGATGATGATGATGATGGTGATGATGATGATGATGATGATGATGATGATGATGATGATGATGATGATGATGATGATGATGATGATGATGATGATGATGATGATGATGATGATGATGATGATGATGATGTCCGATGATGATGATGATGATGGGATGATGATGATGATGCTGATGGTGTGTCCCGATGATGAGGATGATGATGATCATGATGATTATGTTGATGATCATGATGATGACGATGATGGTGTCCCGATGATGATGAGTATGATGATGTTGATGTTGATGATGCTGATTATGATTGTGTCCCGATGATGATGATGTTGATGATGATGAGGTTGATGATGATTATGGCGTCCCGATGATGATGATTATTATGATTATGATGATGATGATGATGATGATGTTGATGATGATGGCGTCCCGATGGTGATGATGATGATGATGATGATGATGATGCTGATGTTGGTAATGATGATGATGGTGCCCCGATGATGACGATGATGATGATGCTGATGATGATGCTGATGATGCTGATGATGATGGTGTCGATGATGAGGATGAGATGATGATGATGGTGTCCCGATGATGATGATGCTGATGATGATAATGATGGTGATCATGATGGTGTCCCGATGATGATGCTGCTGCTGATGATGATGATGACGATGACTGTGTCCCGATGCTGCTGATGATGATAATGATGTTGATGATGATGATGATTGTGATGATGGTGATGATGATGATGATGATGGTGTCCCGATGATGTTGATGACCGTGATGATGATGATGATGTTGGTGTTGATGATGAGGACGGTGTCCCGATTATGATGATGTTGGTGATGATGATGTTGATGTTGATGTTGTTGTTGATAATGATGATGATGACGTTGATTGTGATAGCGGTTGTGATATCGATAGTGAGATCGATAGTGAGACCGAATGTGATATCGATTGTGAGATCGATTGTCGATTGTGAGATCGATAGTCAGATCAATTGTGAGATAGATCGAGTGAGATCGATTGTGAGATCGATCGAGGGAGATCGATCGAGCGAGACCGATACTGAGATCGATAGTGAGATCGATAGTGAGACCGATCGAGTGAGACGTTGGTTCCTCCCCCCCCGAACCTCCTTATCACCCGAAGGGTGGTCGTATAGGTATCAAAATTGATTATGTGAGCTTTTCTTGTGACTGGTGTTATTTTGCCCTGGGGCATGGCTCCCGCGCTGAGGGCCAAGAACGCCTGTACACCACGCAGCCGACTCGCGCCTCCACGCCTGCGTCCACAAGCCCTGCCTGTGGTCGCTAGAGCTGCCGCAGCGCAGTGGACACCGCGGGGACCAGGGGCCTGCGGATCTGGATAAGAATCTGGACTGAGAGGCCCAAGGACACACAAATAAATACACACAAATAACCAGATTCGTTATACTTTCCCACATATTCTGGGTTTTTGTCTCCCCCCCCACTTCCCATATTTCCCATAGTTACTTTCCTGGGAGTCGACGATTAATTGTGTCTGTGTGTTCTTTCCCCTCCTGAATGGAGCATTCGTGAAGCCACCCATGGACTTGACGCGCGGACGCCAAATCCATGGATCGGGGGAGGTGTCCTCCCCAAAATGCGGCCGGTGCCGCCTCGCTCGAGGGCGGAACTCTGCGATTTCCCCTGGAAGCGGGGACCCGTCACCAATCCACGCCCCCTTGATCCACGTCTGCGAGCGCCCGGTTTTCTTCTTCCTCCTGCTCCGCTTCCTCCTCCCCCCCCCTCTTCCTCGCACGCGTCGCAGGTGGTTGTCGTCGTCGTCCTTCTCCTCCTCCTCGTAATCTACCCCATTGTTCCCTACCTAGGCTCTGCCTAGAAGGGTTCTTACTCTCTTAGCTTAAAGGGGCCGGGCAGTGCACACCGCCCGGGCGGTTCCCCCAGTCCCCGCCCCGCGGTTCCCCCAGTCCCCTGGGAGCTTTAGCTTTAGCTTTAGCTTTGGCTTTAGCTTTAGCTTAGCTTTAGCGTAGCTTTAGCTTAGCTTTAGCTTAGCTTTAGCTTAGCTTTAGCTTAGCTTTAGCTTAACTTTAGCTTAGCTTTAGCTTAGCTTTAGCTTAGCTTTAGCGTTAGCTTTAGCTTAGCTTTAGCTTAGCTTTAGCTTAGCTTTAGCTTAGCTTTAGCTTAGCTTTAGCTTTAGCTTAGCTTTAGCTTAGCTTTAGCTTAGCTTTAGCTTAGCGTTAGCTTAGCTTAGCTTAGCTTAGCTTTAGCTTAGCTTTAGCTTAGCTTTAGCTTAGCTTTAGCTCAGCTTTAGCTTTAGCTTAGCTTTAGCTTAGCTTTAGCTTAGCTTTAGCTTAGCTTTAGCTTAGCTTTAGCTTAGCTTTAGCTTAGCTGTAGCTTAGCTTAGCTTAGCTTTAGCTTAGCTTTACTGTTACTACTAATGCTGCTTTCCTAGGGGCTCCAACTCCTAGGTAGGGTCGCACTGGGATAATATTTTTTACTAGTTTTGAGTATTCCTCCTGTAGAGGAACATGCATGCCCGACTTAAGACGAGCCCCATAGCGCGTGCTGCAGTATAGCGGAATGGACGAAGACGTGTTCAAAGAATCGTGCGGATCGCAGCTCCTCCTGTGGCGAGTTCAAGCCCAACTGCGAGACCAATAGCCCTGCGGTCCGACGACTCCCGTAAGCCGACGAATCAAGGGAGACAGAACAGGGCGAAGGCACCACTGCGTACCGGCGCCTGCCCTGGCAACCGTGGGGGGGAGGGGGAAGAAGAGGAAGAGGAGGAGGAAGAGGAGGAGCAGGAGGAGGAAAAGGAACAGGAATCTCGCCAGCAAAGTGTGGTCCTGCAGTGGACCGAAGACCCACCCCTACGCTCGTCGAGAGGTTCTGCGAAAAGGAAAAGGAAGAGGCGGAGGAGCGCCTGTGTGTGCATGTCTCGCCTGGACACATCAAATTCAACACGTCAGTTGTTCGTGAGTATTCATTTTTGTTATGGCCCTTGGCACGGTCCCCCCGTTGCTTGCGTGCACAACAGTGCTTGTGCATACCACAAAGTTGGACTCCACCACGCCTGCGTGCACCACAGTTGCCACCACATTAAGATGTGGCGAATTCGCCCACCCGAACCAGAACCCCTGATGAATTACCCCAAACTCGCGCTCACGAGGCCCGAATCCCTGATCAATTCCACCGGATTCGCGACCCCGAAGCCAGAACCCACAGTACGTCACGCCAGATCCTCGCTCCAGAAATCATACCCTGTTAAATTAAACCAGATTCGCCATCCTGAGGCGAGAATCCCTGTTGATTACTCAACACTTATGACCCCGAAAGCAGCATCGATTGTAGATAGCAGCATTTTTGTAAAATGCACCAGTCCAGTGCCCTTCGAAGCCCGCATTATTTCGCCAGATCCGCACTCACGGAACCAAACCCTTTCGCACCTTATAGCTCGCACCACAAATGTTGTACCACATAGATTGCGCACACATATATGGCAAACCATATATTGCACAACAAAGTTCAGGTGTTGCACATCATGGATTGCGTATCATATGTTTCACAACATAGAGTGCAAAACGTGTGTTGCTAGAAACACGCTAGTACGGGCCCACGATGGCTAATATGCGTATAAGTGCCCGCACTGGGAAAGAGATAGAGACAGAGGAAGAGAGAGAGAGAGAGATGGGAAAGAGAGAGAGAGAGAGAGAGAGTGAGAGAAAATAGCGAGAGAGAGAGAGAGAGAGGAAGAGAGACAACAACAACACACAACGCATGTAACCACAAACCAGCAAGAACAACAGCAAGCCGATTGGGGGCCTCCTGCTTCTGGCTGCCGCCGACGAGGGCTGTGTGGCCTCTGGAGCACGCGCCGCTCTCGGCGGGGGCAGGCCGCTCTGGCGTCAGATGCACGCGCTTGCCGGAACGCGTTTTGTTCGGGGGCCGCATGCGAACCCTACCCCTACCCCCACGATTTTTGAGGGGGAGGGTGGAGTTCACTCCGTTCGGGAGCTCCCGAGCCAAGTGAACCCCACCCTCCCCCTCCAAAATCGTAGGGGGTAGGGGTAGGGTTCGCGTGCGGCCCCCTATCTGTAGCTGAACTTCGGCAGACGAAGAGCACAGCAGAAGGAAGCGGCACCACGCAAGCCCGCTTCCCTGTCATCCTCCCGGCTGCTCCCGTCACGAGCTCGCTGCCTCCTCCTCCTCCTCCTCCTCCTCCTCCTCCTCCTCCTCATCCTCATCCTCATCCTCCTCCTCCTCGTCCTCGTCCTCGTCCTCGTCCTCGTCCTCGCCCTCTTCCTCCTCCTCCCCCTCCTCCACGAAGAGCACAGCAGAAGGAAGCGGCACCACGCAGACCGGACTCCCCGTCCTCCTCCCGGCTGCTCCCAGCACGAGCTCGCTGCCCCAACACGCCAAGGGCCTGTGGCCCACTCCGTCTGCAGGCCGCCGCCAGCTGCACAGACTCCACGCTCGACCCCGACGGCGTGTGCCAAGACGCCGACGGACCGTGATTCGCACTTGCCTTAAGTCGGGCGTGTCCCCCTGCAGAGGGGTTTTCGACGGGAACTAAAAAATACTCGAAAAAAACTCCATAATGGTAGAAAAACACCCCCAAAATAGTCCCCCGACTATTTTTTGACTATTTTTGAATATTCCCCCTGTAGAGGGACAGGCCCGACTTAACGCTGGCCACACAGACCACGCTCGACCTCAACGACGTGTGCCAAGACGCCGACGGACCGTGATTCGCACTTGCCTCGACTGGAGCGGCAACATGCATGCAGAGGAAGCACAAGGTGTCCTCTTTGAGCATTGTGAAGGGGCCCCAGGACACACAAATAAATACACACACAAATAACAGGATTCCCCATATCTTCCCATATTTTCTGGGTTTTCGTCTTCCACCCCACTTCCCATAGTTTCCCATATTTTCTGGGGAATCGACGATTAATTGTGTCCATGTGTGTTTTTCTCCTCCTGACATTGGTGCATCCCATCAGAGCACAATCGAGTGGCAAACCGCTCGGGCCGGTTGCCTGCGGTGTAGAGCACGTTCACTGGCTCGGCAGCATCGTACCCCTCCTGCTCAAGGGTAAGAGCGTCCTGAGGTCGGCTTGGGATGCGGCGTATCGCAAACCGAAAAAGATGTGGGAGGTCACATTTCTTCTTCTCGTCCTCATCATTACCCGCCCCGCATCCTCATCCTTCTCCTTCTCCTCGTTCCCCCGTGCCGCTTCCTCCTTCCCCCCTTTGCATCTTCCTCTCCCGTATGCTTGTTGTTCATAACTCTGTACATGTGCTGTGTAAGTGCTCTCGAACATGGGAAACACAATGGCATCGATACCGCTGCTCCCTCGAAGTCTCCCAGGGTTCACTCTGACCAAGATCCCGAGGCGAGTCCAACTGTTGACATGAAGGCCTCCCAGAAGGCGAAAACAGGCAAAGACCAACGGCATCGGTACCTCTGAGAGTCCCGTCTGATGCGGAGCGGTTAAATGCTACACGCGGGAGGTCCAACCTGCTGAGTACGCCCGCCCCACTTGCCCCAACCGAGGAAATCTCGTCTTTCGAAGAAGCATAGATGGGGCGCAACAGAACAATCAAACAGGCTCTCTAGATGACACGCCAACCATGCAAGCCACATCTTAGCCATCTTGAAACCCGAGCAGTCAGCCATTGTACTGTGGATGTGTAGGTTGTCGTGAGGTCTGTGAGGCGTGACCTGTGCGGTGTGAGCGGTGTGGTCTAAACTGTGCAGCGCAAATCTGCGCGGTGGCCTTCGGCAGACAATGGCAGCGGGCGGCGACGGGGCGCAACTGCAGCAGACACCCACGCGCGGCTGGCCCAGGTAACGCGCCTCACGCGCTGGGGAGGGTAACAGAAAACACTCACCAACGCCCGCGACAACACCGACAGCGAGCCCTTGCAAACATGAGCAGGGACGACTGCCGCTCTTCGTACCCAGTCTTTCCGTACAGACGGCCCGTATCACAAGGATGCGCGACAAGGATGCAGAGGGCCTCGGACGCCCATTCCGAAGCTTCTCGAGCGGGGCGCAGCCAACACGAGAGTGACCAAAGGATGGACCGAGGAAGCACGGATGCAACGGCACCCTCGGGAAGGCTGCCCATCCTCTTGCTGCGCGGGCTGAGTGTATACCCTTTCTTTCCGTAATTACCCGTCTCGACCGTACCGGCTCCTGACCACGGGCATCCCCGCACGCAACCCCGGCAAAACAACATCGGGTCCTGTGTTGTTCCCGTCGTACTTTCAGAGAAAGAAAACAAAAAAGAAATAAAAGGAAAAAAAAGACAAAAAAAAGAAAAAAAACAAAAAATTAAAAAAAAAAACAAATCAATATAAGAAAAAATTCAAAACGAAAAAACAAAAAAAAAAAAAAAAAAAAACAACAAACAGAAAGACATAAACAAAAAAAAAGAGAACAAAACACAAAAACAAAAAAAAAAAAAAATAAAAAAAAAGAAATCAAAAAGGAAGTTTCTAAAAAAAAAAAAAAAAAAAAAAAAAAGAAAAAAAAAAAGAAAAGAAAAAAAAAAAAATTCAGAAATAAAAAAAAATCAAAGAAAAAAAAAAAAGAAAAACCAAAAACAAAAACAAGGAAAAAAAGAAAAAAAACAAGAGAGATAAAACAAAAGAATAAAAAAAAAACAAAAAAAAAAACAAAAGAAGATAAATTCAATAAAAAAAAAACAGAAAAAAAAAACAAATCTTCAAAAAATCAAAACAAAAAAAAATCAAAAGAAAAAACAAATCAAAAAAAATATAAAAAAATCAAAAAAAAAAAAAAAAAAAAAAAAAAAAAAAAGGACCAAGGACTACATCCCACTATATTTCCGAGCACCGGAAAAGTATCGAAAGCAGTGGTCGACTGGTGGGGATCGCCTCCCAGGGCCCGACACGTGAAAACCCTCGAGTTTCGTACTCTCTTGGTGCTCGAAATTCTTTCTGGTTGGAACAAGGCTGAAGTCGGGTCCTTCAAGAGCCTGCCCTTGTAGAGCAGCCGCATGTGCTCGGGCTGAATGCCGCTCTCCTCCGCGACGATCTTCTTCACGTCCTCTCGGCCGACGGCGCGAAGCCGCCTCGAGCTTCTGCTGCTACTCTTGGCGGCAAGCGAGGGGGGAAGCGAGAAGGAGAAGGCCTCATCAGAAGGCGGCGGGACTTCTCCGAAGCCCCTCGCGCCTTCTGAAAGGTTGTGTCTTCGGGGAGGTCTTAGGAAGCTGCTCTGAAGGCCGGGGGACTTGCGAGCCTTCTGAGAAGGCCCGCCCCTTCTCACTTCCTCCCCTCGCTCGCCGCCGATCTTCCAACCCAGCTCCTGGCCTGCGATTCCACCCCGATTCGGAACCGACGCTCGCTACCTCATCGAAGGCGATGCGGGACAAAGGCGGTGCGTGAGGCAAACAGAGGCGGGTTATGTTCTCCGGCCGCTCGAAGGCCCTGCGGCGCGCAGACAATACAGGACGCCAATCAGAAGAGCATTCCCGAGAGCAGTCCAAGACGGCTCCAGGGAGCCCAGTTGACCCAAGAGAGCCCCAAGAGGCCCTCAGAAAAGCCCACATGGCCCAACCAATAACTCCGAGATAACTCCAGAGGGCCCTCCACTTGTTCCCCTGGTGGCTTCCCCAAGCGCTGGGGGAACACGCAGTCCACCAGCATGGCCGCACTTTCGCTCGACATCTCACCACACAACGGCGTTCCGAAAACGCATGGGGGCGGCGGTGGTTCGCCGTCGACATCTTCGATGCTTCGCACTGCGCATGTGACTGTGTGCGGTCCCGTTCGGTCATCGTGCTCGGCCGAGCATGCTCGGGCTGGTACCATCATCGAACGCGCTCCTGCGATCCAACTCGCCCCCCCCGTCCCTCTTACCCGATGCTAAACTTCTGTATCCGCCTCGAGCCTCCACCACGCTGCTCGCGCCTTCAAATACGCACGCTGTCGCATATTTGAATTCACCGCAGGGGGTCGTTTAGTTATGATTCCCCCTTGTTCTCTCGGCGGTGAACAGGGCTGGTCCTGAAACCTGCTCCTACTCCTCCTCCTCCTCCTTCTCCTCCCCTCGCTCCTCTTCGTGTCATGCCTAAGCAGGAGGATGAAGAGGAGGAGGAGGAGGAGGAGGAAGAGGAGGGAGGGAGAGGAGGAGGAGGAGGAGGAGGAGGGGGAGGAGGAATGGGAGGAGGAGGAGGAGGAGGAGGAGGAGGAGGAGGAGGGAGGAGGAGGAGGAGGCATAGGAAACAAGAAAATTGGCGCGGCGGCTGCCGCGGACCAAAAATAATGAGTTAACCCTTATTGGTGGGCCCCTGTCCTTCAATAAGGCCGCCAAACAAATAATGAACTACCTCCTATTGAGGTGGGGTTCCAAAGACCCTCTGGGGTTACGTGCACGTGCACTGGGCAATACCGCGTTTGCCCCAACACGGCCCACGTCCGCTGGCCTCCACGGAGCCCCCGTCGGCTGCCGCGGGCGGCCGAAACGGAGGGCATCACGTCTTCGCAAAGTGCACGGTGGGGAGAATGGACACGGAGCTGTGCACCCTCTGTGCAAAGGTTGAGGACGACTCTGCCACGTCTGCCGCTGGAAACTCGAATAACCACGAAGGGTCTTTAGACCCCCCGAATGGGGGTAACAAATCAAATTGTGGCGGCCATATTCACGGACTGGGGGTAACAAATCAATGTGTGGCGGCCATATTCCCGCGGCACCCGCCGCGCAAAACAACGACACCGACAGCTACGATTACGATAGCGATTACGAGGAGGAGGAGGAGGAGGAGGAGGAGGTGGAGGAGGAGGAGGAGGAGGAGGAGGAGGAGGGGGAGCGGGAGGAGGAGGAGGAGGAGGAGGAGGAGGAGGGGGAGCGGGGGGAGGAGGAAGAGTTTGTAGGACCAGTCCTATTCACCGCAGAATAAAAAAGGAGGACCGAACAGAAAGACCCTTCGCTGTTGTTCCAAACCTCCGTGAACTTCGTCTGAACTATACCCCTCAAGACAAGCATGAACCATCCTCTCTTACCTTACTCGTCCATCCTCTCCCCTATCAATCCCTCCACCCTCTCCTTCCGCTTCT
>CAUYUJ010009929.1:0-31233 GCA_963575745.1 Prorocentrum cordatum
GGAGCCCCCTGTGGGGCCACGAGAAGCCGGCGCGGGACATATGTGATCACCGTCACTTGGGCCTTCTATGGGGCCACGAAGCGCCGTACTGGGTGGCGCGGGACGCATGTGATCACAGCCACTGGTGCCTTCGGTGGAGTTCCCTATGAGGCCACGAAGCGCCGTACTGGGTGGCGCGGGACGCATGTGATCATAGTCGCTGGGACCTGCGGTGGAGCTCCCTATGGGGCCACGAAGCGCCGTACTGGGTGGCGCGGGGCTTATGTGATCACAGCCACTGGGGCCTTTGGTGGAGCTCCACATGTGGCCACAAAGTGCCGTCCTGGGCGCGGGGCGCTTGTGATCATAACCACTGGGGTCTGGGGTGGGCTCCCTATGGGACCACGAAGCGCCGTACTTGGTGGCGCGGGGCGCGTGTGATGACAGCCACTGGGGCCTTCGGTGGAGCTCCCTATGGGGCCACGAAGCGCCGTGCTGGGTGGCGCGGGACGCAAATGGTCACAATCGCTGGGGCCTTCGGTGGAGTTCCCTATGGGGACACGAAGCGCCGTCCTGGGTGGCGCGGGACGCATGTGATCACAGCCACTGGGGCCTTCGGTGGAGCTCCCTATGGAGCCACGAGGCGCCGTGCTGGGTGGCGCGGGACGAATGTGATCACCATCACGGGAGCTTTCGGTGGAACTCCCTATGAGGCCACGAAATGCCGTACTGGGTGGCGCGGGACGTATGTGATCAGCCTTCGGTGGAGCTCGCTATGAGGCCATGAAGCGCCGTACTGGGCGTCGCGGCACGCATGTGATCACACACACACACACGGGGGCCTTCAATGGAGCTCCCATATGGGGCCCCGAAGCGCCGTCTGGGTGGCGCGGGAGGCACGTGATCATAGCCACTGGGGCCGTCGGTGGAGCGCCCTATGGGGTCACGAAGCGCCGTACTGGTTGGCTCGCGACGCACGTGATCTCAGCCAGTGGGGCCGTCGGTGGAGCTCCCTGTGGGGTCACGAAGCGCCGTACTGGTTGGCGTGCGACGCATGTGATCACAGCTGCGGAGGCTTTCGGTGGAGCGCCCTATGTAACCACGAAGCGCCGTACTCGGTGGCGCGGAACGCATGGGTACTGGTTGGCGCGCGTCGCATGTGATCACAGCCACTGGGGCCTTCGATGTAGCTCCCTGTGGGGTCGCGAAGCGCCGTACTGGGGGGCGCGGGACGCGGCCTTAGTTGGAGTTCCCATGGGGCCACGGGGCGCCGTACTGGGTGGCGCGGGACGCATGTTCTTACAGCCGCTGAGGCCTTCGGAGGAACTCTTTGGGAGCACGACGCGCCGTACTGGGTGGCGCGGGGCGCATGTGAGCACAGCCGCTGGTGCCTCGGGTGGAGCTCCGTTTAATAGGGCCACGAAGCGCCGTACTGGGTGGCGCGGGACGCATGTGATCACAACTGCGGGGCTTCGGTGGAGCTCCCTATGGGGCCACGAAGCGCCGTACTGGGTGGCGCGGGACGCATGTGATCACAGCCACTGGGGCCTTCGGTAGAGCTCCGTTTTATAGGGCCACGAAGCGCCGTACTGGGTGGCGCGGGACGCATGTGATCACAATCACGGGAGCTTTCGGTGGAACCCCTTTATGTGGCCACGAAATGCCGTATTGGGTGGCGCGGGGCGTATGTGATCACACACACGGGGGCCTTCGATGGAGCTCCCTGTGGGGCCTCGAAGCGCCTTACTGGGTGGCGCGGGACGCATGTGATCATAGCCACTGGGGCATTCGGTGGAACTCGCTATGGGGCGACGACGCGCCGTATTGGGTGGCGCGGGACGCATGTGATCACAGCCAGTGGGGCCGTCGGTGGAGCTCCCTATGCGGTCACGAAGCGCCGTACTGGGTGGCGCGGGACGCATGTGAACACAGCCGCGGAGGCTTTCGGTGGAGCTCCCTATGTGACCACGAAGCGCCGTACTCAGAGGCGCGGAACGCATGTGATCACAACCGCTGGGGCCTTCGGTGGAGCTCCGTTTTATAGGGCCACGAAGCGCCGTACTGGGTGGCGCGGGACGCATGTGATCACAATCGCTGGGGCCTTTGGTGGAGCTCCCTAGGGGGCCACGAAGCGCCGTACTGGGTGGCGCGGGACGCATGTGATCACAGCCAGTGCGGCCGTCGATGGAGCTCCCTGTGGGGTCACGAAGCGCCGTACTGGGGGGCGCGGGACGCGGCCTTCGGTGGAGTTCCTATGGGGCCACGGGGCGCCGTACTGGGTGGCGCGGGACGCATGTTCTTACATCCGCTGAGGCCTTCGGAGGAACTCTTTGGGAGCACGACGCGCCGTACTGGGTGGCGCGGAACGCATGTGATCACAGCCGCTGGGGCCTTCGGTGGAGCTCCGTTTTATAGGGCCACGAAGCGCCGTACTGGGTGGCGCGGGACGCATATGATTACAACCATTGGAGCCTTCGGTGGAACTCCCCATGAGGCCACGAAGCGCCGTACTGGGTGGCGCGGGACGCATGTGATCTCAGCCAGTGGGGCCGTTGGTGGAGTTCCCGATGGGGCCACGAAGCGCCGTACTGGGTGCGGAGGGCAGAGGCAGGAATGGGAGGATGAAGAGCAGGGACGAGGAGGAGAAGAAGGAGGAGGAACTCGGGGCGTTGTTTCTTCAAGCCGAGGGCCCCACACCACAGGATGGTTGGAAATCAAACACCGTGAACTGTCACTATCGGAGCCCTCGACCCCACGTTTCTGTGGCATTTTTCGAGCCCGATCGATCTGTGGTGGTGGTCCCTGGGCCCGAAACTGGGCGCAACGTCCTGTGTGGAAAAGTTGCCGCGCCAGGGTCTCGGAGAACTTCGAGCTTCTTCGTCGGTATTTTCCCCCTCGCTCCTCGCTCCTCCTTCGAGGCGGGAGGTGCGCGGCTGCACCTTCCAGGCGCACGTCTGCACCGTCGCCAGCCAGGCTGACGTCGACCAGGTCCTTGCGGCGTTTGCCCGCGCCGAGGCGTTCAAGACCGTCTGCAGCTGGTCCTACGCGTTCCGGCTGGCCCCCACGGAGGTCTCGGAGGCCCGAGCGTGTGTAGATCATAGGAGGAACAGCTGCCGATACCGCGGCTCGTCCTAGAGAGGCCTCGTCACCGCGGCTGGGTTCTCCTCGACATGCTGGTCAGAGCGCACCCCAGGAGAGGTCCGGGGAGTAGCGGTATCAGTATCTGCCAGCATGTCCAGTAGAGGGCAGAGGGTACGGAGACGCTGAGTGCAACCCAAGGATGCTCGAGGGTACGTAGAGTGTCCGGATGCGAATCCAGCCGGAAGCTGACGTCTCCTAAGTTCAGAGGCTGTCCGCTGCACTTCTCCTCATGCCCCCGCCCTCTGGTTTTACACCCCTCTCTCCGAACTTGATTCGCTTCGGGCCTCTGCCGACTTCAACGGACCACTGGAGGGCTTTGGAGGCTTCCCGGGACCTCGCGCTTCTGTAGTGGTTTGTTTTTGTGAGGTTTCTGGCGACTTCCAGGGACCTTAGCGACCTTTCGTGGGCGGGGACCTGTCCATGTCCACGGCCTCGCGGCCCAGGCTCCTCGGCGACCAAGGGCTGCTCTGCGCGAACGCCTCTTGCGGAGCGCACCCAGGGGGTCGCATGTGCACGGGATGCGCGATGGCGCGGGCCTGGATGTGTCCGTCGCTCGCGGACCTCTGGAGGCACCTGGAGGCTTCCTGGGAGCTCGGCCCACGACGCCCTCAAGATGCCCCAAGAGGGCTCCAAGCGGAGGAGGGGGGGAGGAGGAAGAGGAGGAGCAGGAGGAGGAGGAGAAGGAGGAGAAGGAGGAGGAGGAGGAGGAGGAGGAGCAGGAGGAAGAGGAGGAGGAGGAGGATGAGGAGTAGAGGGAGGAGGAGGAGAGAGGAGGAGGAGGAGGAGGAGGAGGAGGAGGAGGAGGAGGGGGAGGAGGAAGAGGATGAGCAGGAGGAGCAGGAGGAGGAGGAGGAGGAGGAGGAGGAGGAGGAGCAGGAGGAGGAGGAGCCAGGGGGCTTGCTTCGGGGCCTCTGGAGACCGCTGGCTTTTTTGAGGAGGTGGGCCAGGCGGGCTCCTCTGAGCCTGCGGCCCACGGGGCCCCACGGGGAGCAGAGCAGCCCCCGGCGCGGGGTCCGCTCGAGGCGCTGTTGGCGTCGGGAGGTCTGGAGCCCTGCGTGCTGAGCGCACCCAGGGCGTCGGAGGCATGCGAGAGCGTGTGTGGTCAGGAGCTTTTTGCCTCAGCGCGTCGCTCTGCCCGTTCTGGCCGCCGCGCTCCGGCGCGGCACGCCGGCCGCTTCCCAGAGCCCCAGCGTCAGCGTCCCGAGCTCTTCCCAGCCTGCCGCCCCGCGGAGCGGAGCGACACGCCATCAGCTCGCAGCGCATAGAGTGTCGCCAGACCCGCCGCCGAGACACGCCAAGGCAGAAGTTCCTGACCGCCACCGCCATCGCCACCGCCAGCCTTCTATAGGCCCCAATCTGCGCCCAGGATCTTCCTCCTCCTCCTCCTCCTCCTCCTCCTCCTCCTCCTCCTCCTGGGTACGCTGGGCTCCTCCTCCTCCTCCTCCTCCTCCTTCTCCTTCTCCCTCTTCCGTCCCGGGTCTCCCTCCTCCCTATTCCCTCCTCTCTCCCTCTCGAACATGTTGGTGCATTTCTCCATTTGTCCTTCAAAACCTCCTCCCCCCCCTCCTCCTTCTCATCCTCCTCCCCCATCGATATCCTGCCTCCCTCCCTTCCTCCCTCCTTGCTTCTTCCTCCTCGGTGGATGCCCCCCCCCCCCTTCTCCAGGAGGGCGGCGAGGGCGCTGGGCGAGCGGCGCTGGAGGACGCGGAGGACGGGCTGGACGAGGGGACGGGGCAGCGGATCCTCGGAGTCCTGCAGCGCCTTGGGGCGTCGCGGGGGGGCGAAGAAGTTCCGGCATCGGGAACTCTTGGACAGCGTGCCGCCCCGCCAATTCTTCAAGCAGTGGCGAAGCGTCCTGGCATGCATATAGGCCCATTGAAGAATGTTCTAAGCACCTTTTGTGGTTTGCACGAAATTGCATCAGAACATTTCTGGCTGAGACTGTCTTGTGTTCTTTTTTTAGGGGGGGAGGGGGGTCGGTTTTTCCCCTATCAGAGCTTGCCACTGTAGGGGTCCTAGCGGATTCACATGGTTAGGTTAGCTGCGTCGCCGATTTCGGCGTGCCCGGGTGCCTGGTTGCCCGGGAGCTGTGTCGCCGATTTCGGCGGCCCGCCCAGGTGCCCGGGTGCCCTGGTGCCACATAGTACTATAGCTCTATAGCCCTATAGCCCTACAGCCCTATAGCCCTATGGCCCTATAGCCTTATAGCCCTATAGCCTTATAGCCCTATAGTCCTTTAGCCCCATAGCCCTATAGCCCCATAGCCCTGCAGCCCTATAGCCCTATAGCCCTATAGCACTAAAGCCCTGTAGCCCCATAGCCCTATAGCCCTAGAGCCCTATGGCCCTACAGCCCTACAGCCTGCAGCCCTATAGCCCCATAGCCCTATAGCCCTAGAGCCCTATAGCCCTATAGCCATAGAATAGCCCAATAACCCTATCGCCCCATAGCCCTACAGCCCTATAGCCCTATAGCCCCATAGCCCTATAGCCCTATGGCCATATAGCCCTGTAGACCCATAGCCCTATAGCCCTGGAGCCCCCTAGCCCTGCAGCCCTATATCCCTGTAGCCCTAAGAAGATTGTGTTTGCGGCCGTTCGCCAGCATCATTGTTTTATAGGAGCATTCTTGTCCAACGAAGAGCTATTTTTGGTTATTTGAAGATTCCGTGGTAGGCCCATAGGACTGCCAGGACGGTCGGTCCCCGCTCAAGTTCTGGCGGCCCGCCACGCTTCGGCGCGACACGCTATCCACGCCTCAGTCCCCGAGCGTCAACTTCCCGAAACCTTTCCGGGCCTCCCGCCCCCAGGAGCGGAGCGACGCGCTGTCTGCTCGCAGGGCACCGCGTGTCGCCAGGGCCGCCGCAGCGACACGCAATCCAAAAGTTCCGGACCGTGGGCGCATCCGCTGGCCAGCAGGTGAGCGACGGAACAAACACGGGTTCACTGCCCCGACATTGGCGCGCAAGCTGCCTGCGTAATGTCGCTTACGCCCCCCGTCTCCAGTGTGGCGTGCCGCGCTGGCGGCCCGCGTAAGACGCCGCGATTGGTCGCTGTCATCTTGCGTAAGACCCGTTTCTTTTCGTCGCTCGGGTGACGCACGGAAGAGTCGTCCGAGACCCCGGCGCTACTCTTTTTGCACATTGGGCGTTTTCGCCCGGTTTCGGGCCCTGAGACCATCACAGATCGGCCTGTCTCGGAAACGTGCCAGCGGAATGATGGGGTCTGGGCCTCCAGTCGTCATCTTTCACGATGTTGCTCAAGGCTGCAGCACAATAAAGTACCGAGGAAGACACAATGTCGCAAACATAAACTTTCGGCGCTTCGCGCGGATTTCTTGGATCGGCACTGGGCCGCCTTGAGGGTGCCTGCGGCGCCGCCCCTGGCTCGTTTCGTGCGCTGGGGAGGTGGTGCAGGTGGTGCAGCGCAGATCCAAGAAATCCGCGCGGACCTCCGGAAGTCTGTGTCTGTTCCTGCTTTGGGCTCCTTCGACAGTGCGCACATCCGCCAGCCAGCAAGTGACACGCGGAAGTTTTGGATTCCCCGATGGCCCTGGGGACACACGGAAGCTTTTGGGCATCTTCGGCGTTTCCGGATCGACCCGGACATGCTCGCGTCATGAAGTGTCGCGAAGTGAGCTCTTTCCACGGTCTTCGGTTTCCGGGGGCCCTCGCCAGGCCGCGAGGCCGCCAGGCAGCGACTCGGGATGCAGAGCCGGCCCTGGAGGGCAGGGTCAGGTCTTCGGGGGCCCAGCCCTGGGCTTCTTCAGCGGGAGTGTGTATTCACCTTGCCAGCGGGCCCGTCCCTCTACAGGAGGAATGTTCAAACATAGTAAAAACATAGTCCGGGGACTATGCTTGATGTTTTGTTTGAATATCTGGGGGTATTGTAACTTTTCGCCCAAAGTCCCCCTGTAGGGGGGCGCGCCCGACTTAATACTGTACACGGCCTCCTAACTGCGCCCGCAGAGCGGGAGCCACGGCGGGCCCCCCCTGCGGGGCGCAGCCTCCGCGCGCGGCCTCCCAGCCGGCCTCGGCGCCGTCAGGGGAGGCGCACGCGTGGCTCTCTCTTCGGCGCCCCTCGGGCGCTGCCGTCGGCCCGTCCTGCGCCGTCGGGCGCCTCGCCGGGACCCTCTCGGGGCGTGCCAAAAAACTAAAAACAACTCAGCGAAGCAGCCTAAAACCAAGACGTAAAATAGCTTTGGGATCGGTTTTTACGTCGGGTGCTATTTTGTAGCCCTCCTGGAAGGTCAGGGTGTGCCCTTCTGGGGCCCTTTCGGGGCCCTCTTTTCAGCACCTCCGGGGGCGTCTGGGGCGCTCTCGGGCGCGCCTCGGGCCGCCTTGGGCGCTCTGGAGGCAGAGAGTGCGACTTTGCCGCTGCGCCCTTCGCCGAAAACCCCAGAAGAGGAAATGCGCGGCTTCCGATTTAATATGCGTTGTTTGCGCCGCGTCCCGTCGTGCTGCCTGCGTGTAGTTGTTCATGGCTTGTTCCTCTCCTCCTACGCTTCTGGTGCGGGTCTTCTTGGCGGGGCCTTTTGGAGGCCTCGAGGGCGGCCTCATGGGGACCTTCGCTTCTGGTGCGGGTCTTCTTGGCGGGGCCTTTTGGAGGCCTCGAGGGCGGCCTCATGGGGACCTTGTCAAGGCTCCTGAATGCCTTTGGGGGACCTCTGAGTACTTCTTGGAGGTATATTGGGGGCATTTTGAGGGCGTCATGGGTGTCTTGAGAGCCATCTTGTGGGGGAAGGCTCCTGTTACCCTTGCGAATTCCTTATTTCGGGCCTCCCCAGCCTCTCTTGGGGCCGTCTTGAAGGCCTTTCTGGCAGTCTTGCCAGCCTTTTTGGCAGTCTTGGGACCTTCATGGGCCATCTACAGGCCCTTTTGGGGCCTCTCCGGCCGTCTCTGGCCAATCTGGGAGGCTTCTCGGGCCGTCTCGGGTTTCAGAACCCATTGGAATTGCGAGAATGCGGCAACAATTTCAAACTATATGGGAAATCAGAGATGCGTGCCTCCTGGGGCCGTCTTGTGGGTAATCTTGGGCCTTCTTTGGCCGTCTTCCAGGCTTCCTGGGCCGTCCTGGCGCCATCTTGGATGTTCTCGAGGCCGCTCCAGCGCGTTGAAGCCCGTCTTGAGCCATCTTGGAGGGCATCTTGAGCATTTGGGAGGCTGCGGCGGGTGGGCTCGGAGGCTTCGAGGTCCGAGAGCCAGGGAGGTGCGCCGAGGAGGTCGTGCCCCCCCCCTTCCCCCCCCCCCCGATAGCGGGATTTGGGGCCGCAGGGGGGGGGGGAAGGAGGAGGGGGGCCGCCAAATACCTCACGCGCCTTTTCTCCACCCGCACGCGGGGTGGTCGGGTACACGTTGCGCATGAGAGACTTCGGCCTTCACGGCGCCCAAGGCGGCCCCACAGGCCTCCCGGATCATCCCAAGACGGCCCAAGAGGCTCCCAAGAGGGTCCCGAGGCGCCCCCCAACACGGCCCAGGAAGTGCCCGAGACGGCCCAAGAGGGCATGCGCGGAGGAGGGCCTTCGGAGGGGTCCAAGAAGGGGAATTCGAATTTGGATGTTGAGCCCTCCACCCCACCCGAGACCGAAAGCAGGCACCCAAGAGGCCCCAAGAGACCCCCAGAGGCCCAAAAGAGGCCTTCACAAGGCTCCAAAGGGACCTCCTGACAGGCCCTGGTAGCTCAGACCTCGTGGCTCACAAACGACCGTGCGCCATAGCCGTCCCAACCGCTCATATACCGTACTGAGGAATCAACTAGTCCGGGGACGGTCAACAAGGCAACACACACACACACACACATATATATATATATATATACATACATCGATAGAAATAGTTATAAAAGAATATATGCAGATGGGCAGCCCCGTCCCAGCACCAATTCATCGTTTTGTTTTCTTTTGACAGTGACGCAGCATGAGTGCTATTCTCCTCTCTCCCCCGACGACCCCGAGGTCGTAGCCTGCCCCCTACGTGTATGGGTTGTTTTACACATCGGATCCCCCAACGGTGGTCGATCATTGGTTTTTCCAATCCCAACGTTTTCGGTGCTTCCATAATGGTGCTCCCGTTGCAGCGTTGGCTCCAATTTCTAGCTCTTTGTCATTACAACTCGTACCCCCACTGCAGCGCTGAACTCATCTCTTTGTTTCGTATCTTCCAACTCCCGCTACAGCGTTTGCCTTCATGCTAACGTTTCCGCTCTTTCCGAACTGTCAATGTACATGCTTCGTCTCGCGTCATACCTGTTTTCCCTCATAACCTGTTGTCGAGATGAGTTGCAATACGTCACTACGCAATGTCACGCCATGCTACGCCATGTTTCGCTCTGCCGTGCTCTTCCACGCCGTGCTACTCCGTGCGCTACCATGCATCTCGTACCCTCTCGGGATCATTGCCCTGATTGACATCCGACTTTGCGAATAGAGATGAGTTCTACGCCATGGTAAAGGGAGGAGACGTCAGAGAAGACGCTTGCGCACCTAGCTTGACGGTTGCGCACCTAGCTTGACGGTGGTTTTCTATTCTTTCCTGGTTCGTGTCCCTTCTCCTCCTGTTCTGCGTCTTCCTCCTTCGCATCCTCCTCTTCCTGTTGCTGCTCTTCCTGCTGCTGCGGGCCCTCCTGCTCCTGCTGCTGCTGCTGCTGCTCCTCCTCCTCCTCCTCCTCCTCCTCCTCCTCCTCCTCCTCCTCCTCCTCCTCCTCCTCCCCCTTCTTCCTCTCTTCTCCCGCCTCCCCTCCCCCTCCCCCCATGACGCCGGTTATGACCGCAAATAAGGAAGCGCTCCTGGCGTCTCCCCTTTTCCGAGCTGCGCGGGCGTTTCTCTCCCAGTCTCGGGCCCCGAGAGCGATCACATATCGATCGGGCTACAAAGGTGGCGCAGGGAGATCGAGTTCGGGGCTCTCCTCGCGCTTTTTCGCGACGCTGTGCGTTTTTTTCGCCACGTCGGATCTCAGCAGGGAGGCCCTGGCCGTGCGCAAAGGGCCCCCCGAATCACTCAGGGCTGGCCCCAGCGCGCCCCCAGGAGCACATACCCCGGGCCCCGCGGCGGTCTCAGCAACCAGCGCCGCCTCTGGCGGCGACCCGTGGGCGCCCCCCGCGCCCGGTGGGTACGACATGCGGACTGCCTCGGGGGGCCCTCCGTGAGCAAGTTGGGGCCGTGCCGTCCATGGGCCCCTCATCCGCATAGCGCCGTGGTCCGGAGCGGGCGCCCCGGCTCGGGGGGGGGCCTTCCCCTCCCCGCGACGTCGTGGAGTTTTCAGTCGCGTGGCTCCCCGGCCTCTTTCCCCAAGTCAGCTTCGTCGGCCCGGGCAGTTTTTTTGTAGCCTCTTTTGGCCCCAAAGACTGGAACTCCGCTAGCCGAGGTCGCGAAGGAACGCCCGCATTGGACAAAAGCAGCGCCGAGTCGTAAATCCAGGCCTCTCCCCTTTAAGGTCGACTCTTCATGTCGGGGGGGCCTTCAGGGAAGCATCCGGAGGGGAACCCGGTCGCGACCACAGGGCGGCACCGAAGGTTCCAAACAGTCAAGCGATTCATGGACTTCTTGCTTGGATGGTTTTCAGTTAGGTTTGAACTTACGTTTTCATTTGTTTATAGGCAACACGAGTTGAAGGTCGCTGAAGGTTTTCAGGGCCAGATCCCCGTACGCTCGGCGGGCGCGCTTGATCGGTCAACAGCAATCCTTACCGCCGTCCTTCGCGTGAAGCTCTGACTTCAGGTTTGCTCTTGCCCACGATTGGGCTGCTCGTGCTTGCCCTTGCCCTGCAGCAGCATTGCCCTCTCCCCCGTCGCCCCAGAAACACCGATCGCGTTCGCTGCCCCTCAGCGAGCTTCAAAACACGAGCCTTTCCCTGAGACTGTGCCCGTATCCTGGGCGCTGACTGAATACCCTTGCCCTGCTCGATTCCTTCCTTGCGCACGGGGCCTTGGGAGGAGGAGGAGGAGGAGGAGGAGGAGGAGGAGGAGGAGGAGGAGGAGGAGGAGGGACATCACGAGCCTCATCCCAGGTGGAGGGGCTGATGCTGCTCGTCAGCCGGTGGCAGGACTACGGCGCCTCGCCGGGCCTGGAGCTCCTCGGCACGGAGCTCTACAGCATCGTGACCGAGCGGTGCAAGGACCAGCCCGAGCTCCATGCGGCGGGGTTCCGAGCACCCCGGGCCTCTGAGGGAGGAGGAGGAGGAGAAGAGAGGAGGAGGGAGGAGGAGGAGGAGGAGGAGGAGGAGGAGGAGGAGGAGGAGGAGGAGATGATGATGATGAGATGAGGAGGAGGAGGAGGAGGAGGAGGATGAGGAGGAGGAGAGGAGGAGGAGGAGGAGGAGGATAGCAGCAGGAGCATAGCAGGAGCAGGAGCAGGAGCAGGAGGAGGAAGGAGGAGGAGGGGGAGGAGGAGGAGGATGAGGAGGAGAGGAGGAGGAGAGGAGGAGGAGGATGAGGAATGAGGATGAGGATGAGGAGGAGTAGAGGAGGAGTAGGAGGAGGAGGGGAGGAGGAGCAGCAGGAGCAGGAGCAGGAGCAGGAGCAGGAGCAGGAGCAGGAGCAGGAGCAGGAGGAGGAGGAGGAGGGGGAGGAGGAGGAGGAGGAGGAGGAGGAGGAGGAGGAGGAAGAGCAGACAACAGGCAGGTGGAGGGGGCCCAGTCCGCCGGTGTCGAACACTTCAACAGACGGCTGGCGGAGGAGGACGGCGAGGATAATGACGAGGAGACGGGGCCGGAGGAGGCGGAGGAGGAGGATGAGGAGAAGAAGAAGACAACGGATAATCCACAATAACATCACGAGTGCTACGAATACTCATACTACGGTTGTTCGTGCTATGCTACGGCTATTCTCAGTATTTGCCATGGCAGCGTCACCGTTCTGAGTAGTGTTTTTTTTACGCCCACCAAGAAGAGTACATATACGAACCACATGGGCAGTAAGAAGCGACTTATGCTTGATGATGCGACTACGACTAGCAATACGATCGCCACTAACCGACATATTCGGACTGCGATCAGTGGTACGATGCAGACTATGAACAACATTGCTGCCACTGGTAATATTTCACACACAACGCGAAACAGATGACGCTCCATGCTCGTATTGCTGCTGGTCGTAGCGGTAAGAACACTCTCAGGACGTAGGTAATTCTATTCGTACGAAGAACACATAATACTAAGGACGAGGATGAGGATGACGAGGTGGGGGAGAGGAGGAAGAAAGGGATGTGGAAGGATGACAGGAGCGCGGGGAAGTGAAAGAAGAGCTCGGACCAGGAGGATGAAGCAGAGTGAGGAATGGGAAGACGCAAGTGGGAGGATCATAGATGCGCGGATTGATGTAGGGAGGGAGGGTGGGAGGGAGGCGGCAAGAGCCGACTGGCGATTGCCATGCCTCTTCTCTCATAGTTCTGGTGTTTCTTCTTCTTCTTCATCTTCGTCATCGTCTTCTTCTTCTCCGAATCCTCGTCCTCTCCCTCCAGCGCATCCCTGGGTTCAGCTATGCATGGAGTTCAACCCGAAATGTCTGGCTGCTGCTCTTTTTTTGGGGGGGGGCGGGCTTTGCTCTTGGGGGGAGGGGCGCGGCACCGTTCAACGTTGTGCTGTATACCTGCCCTCGCAGTGTGGGCTCTCTCCCGCGCTTCGTTGTGGATCGTAAGCGTCGTCGGCGTCTGCGTCGTCGTCGTGTTGGTTCGGTCTCCGTTGTCGTCGGCGTCTTGGATCGTTGATCCTCTCAGGGGGTTTTCCTTGTGTCGTGACCACCGCCCTCGCTCCCACCCTGACATCCACCTCTCTCTCATCCTTCTCCTCTCCCTCCCCTCCCCCCGTCCCCCCTTTCCCCTTGTCTTCCTCCTCCTTCCTCCTCCTCCTCCTCTTGATCCTTCTCCTCTTCCTCGTCTTCTTTCTTCTCCTCCTCCTCCTCCTCCTCCTCCTCCATCCCTTTCCCTTATGCATAACTCCTTCCCGTTGCACCCCCAGACGTTTTGGTAGGGCGGACTTGGCGTTTCGCCTGCGACCGCTTCACTAGTTGTGACCCGTAAGCTTGAAAGTTTGCATCCGTTTCACTGAGGGAGGGCGGGTCGTTTTCAAAATGTGGCTCTCGCCTGAGCGCCGTGCGCATTCGTCTTGAAACCGTGCAGCAGTTCCACTGATGGAGGGCGGGCCGTTTTCAACATGTGGTTCTCGTCGTGGCGCCGTGCACATTCGTCATAACAGTTCGCAGCAGCTTCATGGATGGAGGGCGGGTGGCATTCACATTGTGACTCGCCTCAGCGCAGCACGCATTCGTGTTAACAGTTTGCGGCAGCTTCATGGATGGGTGGCGGGAGACTTTCAACTTGTGGCTCTTGCCGTAGCGCCGCGCACATTCGCGTCAACAGTTTGCAGCAGTTTCACCGGTCGAGGGCTGGTGGTTGTCAGCATGCGGTCCTCGCGTGAGCGCCGCGCACATTCGTTTTAACACGTTGCAGCAGTTTCTCGGACTCATATGGTCGACGTCCCAGACATGGTGTTCTGGCTTGATGTAGGGTTGTCAGGACGCGACAGTCGCGTTGATTCGTGGCGTTGCTTTGCCAGGAGTGGCGTTTTAGCACGATTTGGGATTGTCAAAACGCAGCAATCATGCTGATTCGAGGCGCTGAAGTCCCAGGAATAGTGCCTTTAGCACAACTTAGGGTCCTCAGACGGTTGTCTTCCAAGAGGACATTTCCCGCAATGCAAGTTATATTCTTGTAGGGGCGTATGAGAGGGACCTGGGCGGAGGGTTTATTGCAACATTGTTGCTGCGTGTTGAGTTCGCACTGGTCCTCCGCCTCCTCCTCCTCTTCCTCCTCCTCCTCTTCTTCCTCCTCCTCCTCCTCCTCCTTCTCCTCCTTCCCCCCCCCTCCTCCTCCTCCTCCTCCTCCTCCTCCTCCTCCTCCGCCTCCTCCTCCTCCGCCTCCTCCTCCGCCTCCTCCTCCTCCTCCTCCTCCTCCGCCTCCTCCTCCTCCTCCTCCGCCTCCTCCTCCGCCTCCTCCTCCTCCTCCTACCCCTTCTGGACCACTTCCCCGAGATCGGCTTCGCATCTTGAGTCGTTTCTTGATGGCTGTGGGGTTCGGCGGGGGCCCCCAGGGGCCGTAAGTGGCAACATCACCTGCCGTCGTGATTCTTCCGCGGCCAGACGACCGCGCGCGCACCCGCGCGCGCGGGATCGCGCGACGGTGGCGACGGCGGCGGCGTCGGGCCCCGTCGGGCGCCGACGGGCGGCGAGGACCTGATTGCCAGCCTCCAGAGCGCCATGGGCCTCGACCGCCTCCCGCTGCGGCGCACCCCGCCGGGGCCGCCGCCAGGGCCGAGGACGGGGGGCCTCCCCCTCCCCTTCTCATTTTCCTCCTCCATCCTCCCTGTCGTGCCTGATGTTTCTTTCATTTTCTGAATGTTCCTCCTCCATCCTCCATTTCTCCCGTCCATCTTCCTCCTCCTTGTCCTCCATTTTCCCGATGCTCCTTCCCCCATTTTCCTCCTCCATCCTCCTCCCCTTCTCATTTTCCTCCTCATTTTCCTTATGATTAACTCCTCCCTGTCGTGCCCCCGGACGTGTCGGCCGGGCGGGCCGGGCGTGTCGCCCGAGACGTCGGCACCCGTTCTTCTGAAGCTCGACATTTGCAGCAGTTTTACGTACGGAGGGCGGGCCGTTTTCAAAATGTGGCTCTCGCTTCAGCAGCGCGCGCATTTGTTTTCCAAGGTGGCAGCAGCTTCGCGGATAGAGGGCGGGTTTTCTTCAAACTGTGACTCTTGCCTGAGTGCCGCGCGCGTTCGTTTTATTTTTTGCAGCAGTGTCACAGATGGAGGGCGTTTTTTGTTCAAGATGTGACTCTCGTCTGAGCGCCGCGCACATATGTTTCAAACACTTGCAGCGGTTTCACGGACGGAGGGCAATTCTTTTTCTATATGTGACTCTCGCCTTAGCGCCGCGCACATTTGTCTTGCAATTGTTTCGAAGTGTTCGTTTGGTTGAAGTTCCAGGCATGGTGTTCTGACATGATTTAGGATTGTCAGGGTGCAACCGTCACGCTGGTTCGCTCTGCTGAAGTCCCAGGAATCGCAGGCCTAGAGGTTGACACCAACACCAAGATCGGCGGTGTGCCTCCACCGAGGGAAGACGATCCCGATCTCGGTGATGGTGGTAATATTCTGACTTCCAAGGTGATTGAAATAGTACCACCAACACCGAAATCTAGGATCATCTTCCCCATGTGGAGGCACCCTCCTGTGCTGTTGGTGCCAATCCCCAGGCCTTCAAAGCAACGGTGTTCCGGCACGATTTCGGGCTGTCAGGACGCAGTAGTTACGCTGAGTCGCGGCGCAGTAGTCCCAGGAAGGGTGTTTTGGCACGATTATGGATGATCAAGCGGTTGTCTTCAAATGGAGCCTTTCCCATAATGCAATGCACATGTTGTAGGTACCTATGAACAGGGAACTTGGAGGGAGGCATGCGTCTTGGGTTTGCTCTGGTCCTCCTCCTCCTCCTCCTCCTCCTCCTCCTCCTCCTGGCTCTTCCTCTCCCTCTCCCTCTTCTTCTTCCCCTCCTCAACCTCCTCCGCCATCCCCCTCCAGGAGGGGAGAGAGGGGGCCTACCGGTGGTGGCCTCCTCGCGTCCCCACGCTCTCGCGGGCAACGTTCGGGGGGGCCACAGGCTGAAGGGGGGACGCATGGGCCTCCCAGTCGCCCATGCATCTCCGTGAGGGCCCCGATATGCCCACCCGGCCAGGGAGCCTGCGAATTCACTGCCGGGGACCTCTCGCCGAACTATCTCAGGAAGAAAAAAAACACACTGACGCAAGTAGTCGTCGACCCCCAGGAAAATATGGGAAAACATGGGAAGTGGGTGGGAAGGCAAAAACCCAGAAAATATGGGAACCTGTGGGGAATCCTTTTCTTTGTGTGTATTTATTTGTGTGTCTCAGGGCCCCTGCAAAATCGGCGAAGTATCTTCGATTCCGGATCGATGGTTCCCCCTCTGAGCCGGTCCTCCCCTCCACGTTCCCCCTCGGCGGGGGGGGCTGCCTCCCAGCGTCGACGATCGCTGCGGGCGAAGCGTGGGCGAGGAGGGATCCACGAAGAAACAATGCCACATACCTGTGATCGTTTTCATAGTCGTTGTTTTGCCGATGGGCGCGGGCTCTTGGCTGTTGTTGGCGCCTGTTTCGGGCAGGTGGAGTCTCCCCCATGGTACGCACTTCTGCAAACAGTCTGTGTTGCGTTAAGCAGAGGTCCAGGGACAGACCCCCCCTTCCCTCCCCCCTTCCACCCAACGTCGAGACGCCGAATAAGAAAACGCTCCAGCTCCCCGAACTCCGCGCGGAAGCGCCGCCCCGGCGCGCTCCGCGCACCCGCTAGAGTGCGAGGCTGGCCTTGAGAGCCGACGTCGCGACAAGGTGCAACATCGTAGAAAGCCGCGACCGAAGCCCTAGACCCCCCATGATTTCTGCGGCCGTTCTCGAACAGGATCCATCTGCGGGGGTGTCCCGTGGCCCGAGACAGGGCTAAAGCGCTCGGTGCAAAATCAAAATTCGACGCCAGGATTTCGCGCAGTGTGATTTGCACTTGTGAGTTCTCGCTAAAGCGAATAACTGCCCGAATTTCCGCCCCGAATTTCGGCCACGCTCGCGGGACATAGGTTCTGTGGACGGTCGTGGTTTGTTTTGCTCGGCAGATTTGGGGCTACCACGCGCTTCGCTATGTTACGAATTCGGGCCATATTTGTAAAACAAAAAAATAATCAAAATTCGACGCCAGGATCTCAGGGTCGACGGTCTCGTGTTTGACCCTCTGCGAACACCCTCGGAGCCACGGGTCTCCAGGACGTTCGACTTTGCCTCGCTGCCGCCGCTCCCGGAGCCCGTCGCGCCGCCCAAGTACGGCAAGAACCACTTCATGTCCGACAGCAGCCTCGCGCCCGCGTGCGGCGCGGCGGCGGTGGGCTCCGCCCCCAGCTCCGCTGCCGGGAGACACAGCTACGGTGAGGGGGGAAAAAAAAATGGAACCCCTTCGCCTTCGGCCCCGCATTCGCCCCCCCCCCCCCCCCCTTCCCCCAATTTCAAAGTTGGGCTCGGCCTCTCGGATACCCTGGGGGGTTCCACTTTTTCTGTCCTCTCACGCCTGTGCTGCCAAATGCTTGAGGCCAACTTTGAAATTGGGGGGAGGGGGGGGGGCGTGGTGTCAAGGGTTCCACTTTTTTGTCCATCTACGGTAGAACAGTTGGACCCTAGTGTTCTTCGTATTTGCTGGATGCTCTCGGGGAGGTCGGGAGCGGCCAAGAGGAGGGTGATGACTAGGGGGGGGTGGATATCATGGCGTGGGCCATGATACTTCCCCAGATTTCATGGCGCCTCTTCTCATGTCAGTACGTGACCAGCCGCCACCCCCCCCTGGCCCGCGTGCATGCCACCGACCATGATTTGCGCCCCCCCCCCTCTGGGACGCCCCCCTCTTGGCCGCCCCCGAGGAGGGTGCCCTCAGCTGTTCTGCCTGTCTTGGCCGACTCGTGCTCCTGCGGGATGTGCTTCTGGCCCAGGTCCGACGGAGCATCTGCTCCTACTACAGGGCAGTTTTTACTACATGGGATGTTTTTATTTGTGTATATATATATACATATTTAGACATCATTACTTCATCATTGAATTCATGCATGAACTCATAGTTGTTTTTGATACTAGACCCCTGCATTTTTAATACATGATCCGCACGCGGAGCATGTATTGAAAAGGGCCCTGTACGTGCGCGCCGGCCCCGCCTGGGGCGGCGCGCTCCTTCGGAAGCCATCCTGCAGCATCGGCTCGACGGCGGGCGCCTGCGGGCCGTGCCGCTCGGGCACACGCCGCGCCGTGCTGCGTGTTTGTGCTGCGGGTTCGCTTGGAACGGGCGCCTCCAGTTTGGGCGCCCGAAATGGGTACGGAAAGAATGGATACGATGCCCAGCAGCAGTTCCTCGTCATTCTGAACAGGACTCGCTGTCGGTGTCGCCGCGGCCCGTGTCCACTTGAGACAGAGGGCCGCCTGCCCAACAGCGGCCGCTGTTGGTTTGGGACAGCCTTTGTTGTTGGGCATTGTGCCCATTCTTTCCGTACCCATTTCGGGCGTCCAAATCCAGGGTTGGCGCACAGTGCTGCTGCCCTCGTCAAAATGGATCTCAAGAATGGCGAGCACGCCCGTGCGACGTCGGCGCGCCCTTCGATGTCGATAGACGCCCCTCCAGTGTCAGGGCCAGGGCAGAGTTGGTCTGACCGGGAACGACTCGGAGGTTCGATGATGACAGACATTGGAGGGGCGGCGCATACAAGAACCTCGCAGTCATCACTACTCTGTCCAATATCTTTCCACAAGCAGTTCAGCCACGTAAGACATTTTTGAGGTTAATTTTGACGAGGGTTGTAGAATGTCCTTCTGCGTCTTGTGCGTGCCATGCTAGCTCGCGCACTGGATGGGCGGCTGTCGTCGGGAGGCTGAGGAGGTTCCTGCCCTCGGGCTGGGCTTCATGGACCCCTTGTGCTGTCGCGCATCCACGCTGGACGGACAAGCAGATCGGCAGTCCACGCCGGCCGGAGAGACCTGCGTGCTTTTGAAGCCGGATCCGGTTCCAAAGACACGCGGTCCTTCATGGACCCCTTGCGCTGTCGCGCATCCGCCCTCGACGGACAAGCAGATAGGCAGTCAACGCCGCCCTCGAGGATGAGCCTCTCAGGCACGGTGTCCTGAGGAGGGAGGGAGGAGCAGGGAGCAGGGAGCAGGGAGGAGGGAGGAGGGAGGAGGGAGGAGGGAGGAGGGAGGAAGGAGGAGGGAGGAGGGAGGAGGGAGGAGGAAGGAGGGAGGAGGGAGGAAGGAGGTTGCACTTTTCTCTGCTCTGGACCCGGGGCCCCGGGTGGGCCCGGAGCGTTCCCAGCTCTCTCGCCCTTCCGAGCGTTGCCTATACGTCGAGCGTGTCTTCTCTTCGCGCGCGTGTCCATCTCTACCCTGCTGCAAAATCGTGCCCCGGGACCTCGAACAGTGGTGGATTTGGACATGTGTTTGCCCCCTGGCGGGGAAGCATCGATGTCCACTGCTTCGCGGCGTCCTGCAACAGAGGGTATTGGACGTGCCCCTGCGCTTCTAAAGCTGCTGGCGGCAGCGGCGTCTGCTCGCTCTGCTGTTTGTTCTTTCTGTTGCCTTGCCGCCTAGAGAAGCGATCGGCGACGCGGCGCGGACTGTGACGACGACGGGGAAGCAGGGCTTCTGGCCGGGCAGCGAGCGGAAGATGCGACGAGATCCGCGCCAACGCGGCCAGTCCCAGACATCGAGACGGGCGTTTCTGTTGTTTCGTTTGTCAATTGTGGGCTTCGGCAGGCCCTTTTCAGGCCCTGGGGCCGTCAGGCAACGACCCTGGGATGATTGGCCGGCCCCTGGAAGGGGTCGAGAGGTCGGGGGCTCCGTGGCTGGGACAAGGATCGAGCCGCTGGCTGCCCGGGGCTGCTGTCGTCGGCAGCTCAGGCCCGAAGTCCATGGACCTGGTCGGCGGAGATGTGCGGCTCTGGATGTCCAACGACCAGTGCCTCCAGAATCTGCCAGACTCCGAGCTGTGGTCTCTCCGATCCATGCGGCAGCCGGACCGGGGGCGGCTTGGCGGCAACCCCCCAGCAGTCCAGGGGCAGTGCAGCGCTCACAGCCGGCACGAGGGTTCAGACCCTCAGCCTTGGAGAGGTACCCTTATGTTGCTCGTGCTGTCTCCGTGGGGCCTCGGGCCATGGGCGAAGGGGCTCACGTTCCTGACCCGCGTGCTTGTTGCCAGGCTTCGGCGAGGCTGGATGCGACCTCCAGAAGCTGCTGCTCCAGAGTGCCTGCCCTGGCTTGCCCACGAGGCCCAGGCGCCGCGAAAGCGTCGCGGGCCCCGGGGCCCCAGAGCCCCCGGCCTGCGGGGTCCTCCGTGCGAGGCTCTCTCCGCCAGGTCGGCTTCTGGTCGAGGGCTCCCAGCGCTCGAGCGGGCCTCCAGGGACCCAAGGCGAGTGGAGCCGCGCGCCTGCCCGTGCACCGAACGTCTTGGACAGAAGCGCAACGGAGTGGTTTCGCAGTGCTCGGCCTCTGGGAGCCGGCTTCGGGTTCTGGAACCGGCAGAAACGGCCCACGAAGAAAAGACGGCGCTGGGGAACGGGCCGGGACGTCTGGGGAACCCAACGTGAGAGCATCAAGTCGTCGGATGTCTGCGTACTGCCGAAGCCACGCACGAGATGCCGGCCTCACAGCACATGCAGATCCAGGAGCAACCTAGGACACCCGCGCTTGCCCGAGGGTCTTGCCCCCACCACCCCTCAGCTTTCTCGTCAAAGCGCGCCTGGTGCCCCAGCTCGGGCTGAGGGACCGTAGATGGACAAAAAAGTGGAACCCTTGACACCACGCCCCCCCCTCCCCCCAATTTCAAAGTTGGCCTCAAGCATTTTGCAGCACAGGCGTGAGAGGACAAAAAATTATCCCGGCAAAGCAACCTAACAGCCATGTGTAGGAGCATCTCTGGGTCGAACAGCATCTCGACGAAAAGGCAGCGACAAAAAAGATGACGTCGACGACAGCGGTGGCGGCGGCGACGGCGGCGGCGGCGGCGCCCTCGTGCTCCTCCTCCTGCTCGTCCTCTTTCTGCTGCTCCTCCTCCTCCTCCTCCTCCTCCTCCTCCTCTTCTCTCTCTGCTCCTCCTCCTCCTCCTCCTCCTCCTCCTCCTCCTCCTGCTCGTCCTCGTTCTCGTCCTCCTCGTCTTGCTCGTCCTCCTCCTCCTGGTGCTCTCTCCTCCTCCTCCTCCTCCTCCTCCTCCTCCTCCTCCTCCTCCTCCTGGTGGTCCTCGTTCTCCTCCTCCTGGTGCTCTCCCCCCCCCTCCTCCTCCTCGTCCTCCTCCTCCTCCTCCTCCTCCTCGTCCTCCTCCTCCTCTTCCCTCCTCACCTCCTCCTCCTCCTCCTGGTAAGTCCTCCCCCTCCCCTCCTCCTCCTCCTCCCCTCCTCCTCTTCCTGGTCGCCCTCGTTCTCGTCCTCCTCGTCTTGCTCGTCCTCCTCCTCCTGGTGATCTCTCCCTCCCTCCTCCTCTCCTCCTCTCCCCCCCCCCTACTCCTCGCCTCCTCTCTCCTCCTCCTCCCTCCTCCTGGTGGTCCTCCGTTCTCCTCCTCCTGTGCTCTCCCCCCCCCCTCCTCCTCCTCCTCCTCCTCGTCCTCCTCCTCCTCCTCCTCTCCTCCTCCTCTCATCCTCCTCCTCCTCCTCCCTCCTCCTCCTCCTCCTCCTCCTCCTCCTCCTCCGCCTCCTCCTGGTAGTCCTCCACCTCCCCTCCTCCTCCTCCTCCTCCTCTTCCTGGTCGTCCTCCTCCTCCTGGTCGTCCTCCTCCTCCTCCTGCTCGTCCTCCTCCTCCTCCTGCTCGTCCTTCTTCTCCTGCTCCTCCTGCTCCTCGTCCTGCTCCTGCTCGTCCTCGTCCTCCTGGTCTTGCTCGTCCTCCTCCTCGTCGTGCTCTTGCCCCTGCTGAAAATGTGGTCCAGGAATGGGAGTTCTGGGAAGTCGAAGAGCACGAAGTTGCCTACAGTTGGCTACGGGCATTCAAAATGTGGCCCTGGAATGGAGTTCTGGGAACTCGAAGAGCACGAAGTGGCCTACAGTTGGCTCCGGGCATTCAAAATGTGGCCCGGGAATGGATTTCTGGGAAGTCGAAGAGCACGAAGTGGCCGACAGTTGGCTCCGGCACCAAGAATCGTGGTGCCCGTGAATGTGGAATATCTGGGGAAACTCGAGTAGAGCACGAGAATTGGGGGACCCAGTTTGCATCCGGTTTACATTTTCTCACATGTGGCCCGGGAATGGAGTTCTGGGAAGTCGAAGAGCACGAAGTGTGTGACTGTTGCATCCGGTTATTCTAAATGTGGCCCGGGAATGGCGTTCTGGGATCTCGAAGAGCACTTTGTGTGTGACTGTTGCATCCGGGTATTCAGAATGTGGCCTGGGAATTGAGTTCTGGGAAGTCGAAGAGCACGAAGTGTGTGACTGTTGGTGAAAAACGAGCCCGGCACCCTGCCGCCCGGCAACTCCCCAACACCTGCCCGGACCCCCCTGTGGAGTGATCTGTGAGCTCTTTTGAGTCAACTAGAAACCTATCAGTCTTCGCTGTTAGGTAATATGAAAGTTAAGTGCATGCGCGCCAGAACACGGCCACTGAATTGAGCAGCGGCGGGCGGCGGTAGGCAATACATCAGCGCGATACTATGCAAGAAGGGAGGCAGGAGGGAGAGGAGGGAGGGAAAAGGAGGACAATGGCAAGGGAAAGAACACACTAACTACACAACTTTGCAATACCGTGCAACTGCAGCTTCCCAAGATCCAGGAGGGCCTCGCAGTAGGCCCCGCAGGCTATCTGGACAATCTCCTGCCAGGCTCAGAGCACACGCGTGCATGTAACGCGTCCACTGCAGGCGGGGGCGTCCTTGCTTCCGTGAAACGTCCCATCTTCTCGGCAGAAACCTGCATGCTTGCCCTTCTTCAAAATCCATTTGCCTGGGAAGTGCGCCGGGCCGATCACGAGCCATTTTCCCATAATAAACCAACGAAGAAGAAGAAGATGGTGTATGTGGGGCACCCTAACTCTGGAGTGGCTCCACCTGATAGAACGTTAACCTCGAGCAACACGGACCTCTTGAGAAGGTACGTGGTCCACTCGAGGATGCAATATGGCATCCATGTCGGTGCCCAAGACAACCAGCGCCATCTCCACGGCGGCCGTCAGCTTGGTCGCTCTTGAAGTAGGCGTCGGCGCATCTGAGAAACAAACCCAGCCCGATTTGCTCTACACGCGTGGCGCCGTAGTCCACCAATCCAGTGGAAGTCCGCAACGTCGTGCAATGCCCACTCTCGAGTAGCGGTACGCTGGGCATTCTTTCCAGTAGTGTCTGAAACTCGGGAACGTGGAGCCGCAGAGTTTGCAGCCCTTGCCCGAGCACCTCCGCGTCTCCGAGGACACAGCTCCAGCACGATAGATTCGCACCAGTCGCCTCTCATCCTCAGGCAGACGCTTGTAGAATTGCTTGTATATCATATTTGACTCTGCATCCACATCCACGTCCAGGATCTCAGCAGCGTCAAACCTCGTGTCGTTGACCATAGCCACGCAGCGTATCCTTGCCACACAGCAAAGAGCGTGCTCGACCTTCTTCTCATAGCGGCGATCTCCGCCAGGGCGGTGCGTCCAGAAACGGTTCTGTCCACCCACCACCTCCTGCAGTACACTCACCACTCTGTGATCGTCCGCTGGGCCCACCTGCAGGCAGCAATCCCAACGATCGGCGTAGGATATGAAAGCGAGGCCCAGCACCTGGGCACGTCGTAACATAGCCTGCTCAAGAACAGGATAAACCAAGTGCTGCTGCAACAATGTTGAAGACAGCCGCGCCGTTCCACTCGTGGCCCTTACTTCTTCATTGCTCACCCGCGACAAAAAAAAGCCGGGGGGGGTTGTAGTTCTCACGTTGGCACCGCGCTTGGAAACCACTGAGCCTGCCCCTATCAGCGGCGAGCAACATGCAAGATTCTAGCTCGTAAAATAGCTTCGAAAAAAATGCATGTGTCCAATTTCGCCGCTTTTCGACGGCGGCACTGATTTGCACGGTTCCACGGAACGCTGAGCTTTTGAAATGCGCTCTTCGCCTCGCCAAGGCACCGTGTAAGCTGTTTGTTGGCCCCCATCGGCACTAAGAAAGCCACCCATATAGATTGCGCGGTCTCGGCGTTGAATAGGTTTGCCTCCGGGCACCAAATATAGTCGCATCGCGTCGGATTTTCAAGAGCGCAGTGTTGCCGACATTCAGCTACAGACCGAATGATGTCACAACGCGCGCAAAAACTGCAAGCGGGTTCGAGGAACGCCTGGATTCTCTGCCATTAACAACGTGTCGTCGGCATAGAGCACGCCCCCCGTTATGGCGCACGGCCCGTTGACTCTCGCGGGGCCGCGTAGCTCGACCCCCACGGCATGCAGAAGAATAGGCATTACGATGACAGATAAGTACGTTGACAAAGGGCACCCCTGTGCGACCCCTGCATTCTGACATCGCTTGGGCGACTTCCTGTCCCGACTTTTCACGATGAACTTGCGTGCCGCGTAACTTCCCTTGATCATGCTGATCACATCTGGACGCACACCAAATTGTCGCAAAGCGTGAAGTAGTCCATCTGGCTCGACGAGGTCGAACCCTTTGCCCCAATCTGAGAGCAATAAGAAGTTGCCCACATTTACCCCCCCCCCCAAAAAAAAAAAAAAGCTGCTTCAATCAGGCGCCGCGCCAAAAACAATGCGTCAGCGGTGCCCTGGGCCGGTCTGAAACCGCACTGCGACTCTCGCAAGCGCTGCCCCACGCCACCTGCATTGAACCTCTGCAAGGTTATGCGCACGTGTACTTTGCAACCTACGGTTAGTAGTGAACTTGGCCTGTAGTTGCTCGGTTGTGATGTGTCCCCCTTTTTAGAGATGGACGCCTCTCGCCGGTCTTCTGACATTGCCTTTTGTTGCCAGCATCCGTCGCACAGTTTCCGCAGAATTTCCAGCGCCGCGTCGCTGGGCCACAGAACCTGCCATAAATCTGGCGGCGCCTCAGCCCCCTGCTGCCATTTGCGCTTCTAGCGCCTCGACTGCCCGCCGCGCCACTTCGATCGCAATACTTCCAACGTTTACGTGGAGAGGGCCCGGGTTGAGTTCCGCTTCAGGTGGGGCCTCGGGGCCGTCATATACCTCCCACTGGATATATTCCAAATCGTCTGCCATCGCATCTGTTCTCGGTTCGGAATCCACCAAAACGCAACGCTTGTCTCGCAGACGTCCTAGTCGCAACGGCGGCTGCGGCCTCAGAGAGCGCATCGCGTTCCAACCTCCTTCTTGGACTGCGTTCTCCAGCCAGTTCCTCTTATCCGCGCGCGCGGAAACTTGCACTTATCTGTTCACCGCCTTCACATCCGCTTGAACACCCATGTCTCTAAGTTTGTTCCTCTGGTCTACCAAGCGAAGTGTCCGCGAAGATGCCCATGGCCTGCGCGGCGTGGCCGGTGGGGGCGGCACGCTTTCAGCAGCCGGTTCGAGCATGCAAGACTCGACATTCGCAGCCTTATCTGGTAGGCAAATGCTCGGTACTTTCTTCCCCAACTTGCTTGCGAACCCGTCGGTACACTTCTTCGCTATGTCCTCATTGCGTAAAGCCTTCCGGTTCGTATCGCGGCGGCCATGGTCTCCGAGGTGTTCTGGGGATATTGATGCTCAGATCAATAATGCATAAAAAGTGGTGCGGTCGCGAAGCTCTGCGACGGTCGCTTCACATGTATTGAATATTATGCGGCCACTTGAAATCGACGACGACGTCAGGCTGCTCAAATTTGGATGGTAATATTGGGTCCATCGGAGACGTACCAATATCATGACAGCGTACTTCGCCTTCACTGCCAGCTTAAAAATGCGTTAGCGATACAGGTTGTCGTTGAGGTACACAATTCCATTAGCAGCTCTCTGTTCGACGTTGGGCCCCATGTGCTTAAGAAGTTGCGAAACATATACTCATCCATTCTATATTCCTCCGCCGGAAATCGTTGTAGAAAACTTGCATTGCAATCCCCGCTTAAAGATGGCTGGCCCATGTGACCGGCATGCACAATGAACCCGTTCGAGGCCTGCAAGAAAATCCTGTCGAAAATCGTACGACTGCGCATTCGCCCAAACATACACTGTCACCAACGTCGGTGCACCTCCGGGCACCCGCAAACGCAAAGAACCAATGCGATTACTATATTGAAGATAACCCCTGTTTGGTTGTCTCGCCCACGGTGCCACTACGAAGCCTACGCCGGCATACTCTCTGCGGCTCGCCTCGCTCCTAAAAAATAATGAGGTGGCTCTCCAATTCAACAACTTCGGATCCGCAGCAATGTGCTTCTTGGAGACACAGAACTGCGATACCCAGGTCGCGCATACACATGGTAATCTTGCGCACCTTGCGCGGGTTGCCCTGCGAGCAGCCTGCGACGAAGAAGATGCAACTCTTCCGCAAGCTATGGGCCAGCATGGGCATGTTTCCCACTTCTCCCAGTGTAGGTGCACTTTGATTGCCGATGCACCGTCGTGTTTCCTAATGGTTTGCCGTGCCGTGCCTTTCCCCGTCTTCCCTTTCCCATTCCCCTTCGAAGCCCGCGTTAAAGTTTCGCTCGCCCAGTCCGTGAGGTGCCTGACTTCTGGGATGTTGGTCAGCTCGTTCCACGCAGTCCAGGCTCCGCACCATTGAACTTCGAAACGATGACCCACGTCTTGAACAGCCCCATTCAAGACAACGCTTCCGCAAACCGAACAAGAAGCTTTCGGGCACACGTTGTTCGACAGGCGCATCCGCACATGTCCAAAATGCGTTGCCCGGGTGCTTGATCTGCACCCTGCCGAATATGTTGACGAACTTGTCCAGGCAATCAACCTTACCAAACTTAGCGAAGATAATAATATTAAAATCGCACTTTGTGAAGATGCCGATGTATGCCGGTACTTCCATACGGTCGGAATGTTCCTTCAAGAAGGTTTTGGCCACGTCCAGGGTCGCAAAATTACCCAACCCACCGACAACAGCATTGCACTCTCGGCCCCTATTTGGTGTAAGGTCGCCGAGCTGCTTCTCGAAATCCGATAGCTTTTGTTCAATGTGTGATGTAAGGCTCGCTGCTGCTGCGGAGGTTGCGGAAGGCGACTGGGATCCAGTACCTTCAAGGGCTTCCATTCGTTCGGCGAGCTCCTTCATGCCGGCCTTGATGGGATTTAAGGGTGGTGTCCAACTCCTCTCCGGAGACGCCGTGCAGCTTAGTGGCCTCCATGTCCTTGTGGATGGGGGTCGGGTGGAAGGCAAGCTGCCTTTCGAACACGTTTTCGATGGCAGCCATGCTGATATCTCCAGGTGACGCTGATGCACTTCACGTTGGAGTGCCACCGCTCCAGAACAGGCTGCAGCAGCAAGATCACCTTCGAATTGTTGTTGGCGTTGCACGCGGAGGTCTTCGTCGTCGTCGCCCATGCTGTTCAGCGGGCTTTCATGACGAGCAGCCTTCTGCTTGCCTTGCGATGCTGCCGGTGCCTTGGAAGAAGAGGATGATCCGAAACGATGCCTCACAGGGGTTCCTGGCGCGCGCGCAGTGCCTCCAGCGCCTGCAGAAAACATCGGGGTGGAATCGAAGTGTTAGTGCCTCACGAGAACAATGGGAGGGCAGAAGAAATGTAATCAGTATGAGAAGGGTCCCTGGTTACAGCGGGAAGTTCTGTTCAGAATCGTGGCGCACCACTGGGAAAACGCGCACCCCCTGAGCCTGAGCCTTGAGCTACGACAGCTTGAGCCGGGAGCGAGCTTGATGGTTTCTAGCACGATTCAGGATCGTCAAGGCGCCATAATCAGGTTGACTCGTGGCGTTGAAATTCCGAGAATGGTGTTTTGGCACGCTTCAGGATATTCAAGCGGTTGTCTCCCAACGGGGTACTTTCCTCAGTGAGAACAAACCCTTGTGAGGGCCTATGAAGGGGGATCTTGAAGGGAGGGTTTACTCGAACATCGTTGAGGAATCGTGGGTTATACTGGCCCTCTTCCTCCTCCTCCTCCTTCTCCTCCTCCTCCTCCTCCTCCTCCTCCTCCTCATTCTCCTCCTCCTCCTCCTTCTCGCGGCTCCCTGGGAAGCTGCGAACTGCGCAACTGTTGCCACTTTCGTGGGCTCCTGGGAGATCCAGCGGAGTAGGGTGTCACGCAGACCTCGCCGAGACCTCGCGGCGTCCTGGGAACTCCGGAATGCGCAACTGTCGCCACTTTCATGGACTCCTGGGAAGCAGGGCGGAGTATGGGTTAAGCACACCTCGCCCAGACCTCGCGCCTCCCTTGGGGGCTGGTAACTGCGCAACTGTCGCCACTTGGTGGGCTTCTGGGAGGTCTGGCGGACTGGGGTGGCACGAACACCTTGCCGAGACCTCGCGGCTCCCTGGGGGGGCTGGCAACTGCGCAACGTCGCCACGTTCGTGGGCCTGGGAAGTCCAGCGGAGTGCTGGGACCCGCACACCTCGCCGAGACCCTGCGGCGCCCTGGGGGGCTGACAAGTGGGCCATTGTCGCCACTTTCGTGGGCACCTGGGAGGTCCAGCGGAGCGGGACGTCACGCACAGCTAGCCGAGACCTCGCGGCGCCCTGGGAGGCTGCGAAGTGCGCAGGTGTGGCCATTTCCGTGGACACCTGGGAGGTCCAGCGGAGTGGGGTGTCACGCACACCGCGCCGAAGCCTCGCGGCGCCCTGGGAGGCTGCGAACTACGCAGCGGTCGCCATGTTCATGGGCTCATGGGAAGCAGGGCGGAGTGGGGTGTCACACACAGCTCGTCGAGACCTCGCGGCACTCTGGGGGGCTGGCAACTGCGCAACTGTCGCCACTTTCGTGGTCTCCTGGGAGGTCCAGCGGAATGGGGTCTCACGCGCCCCTCACCGAGACCTCGTGGCTCCTGCGCACTGCAGGTCTTTCAACATGCTCGTTCGTATTGCACGGTCCTGGGTATAATCACCACATGTTCACAAAGGGTTGGATACGTCCCCGGGTAATCTGACAATACGTTGGAGGTCTGGGGCTGGGGTCAGGTCGGGCACGTCCTCCTACAGGCGGATTCTGGAAGTCAAGACATGCCCCAAAGTAGTCCATAGATCGTCGACAAAAGTCGTCGCCTGACTATGTTTTCACTGTTTTCGAATTATCCCCCTGCAGAGGGACATGCCCGACTTAAGTGAAGGGGCCCTGGGACACACGAATAGATACACACACGTAACAGGATACCCCATAGTTTCCCATATATTTCCTGGGTTTTTGTCTTCCGCCCCCCCACTTCCCATGTTTTCCCATATTTTCCTGGGGATCGACGATGAATTGTGTATGTGTGTTTTTCTCCCTCCTGGTTAAGGCTGGGGGCCCGAGCCCGGCCCGAGCCCGGAGCGGGAGCGGCGGCCCAGCGCGCGCCGTGCAGTGCCCGTGCCCGTGTGCCGTGCCCGCCTGCGTCCGACGCGAACCCGGGGAGGGAGAGGAGGAGGAGGAGGAGGAGGAGGAGGAGGAGGAGGAGGAGGAGGAGGAGGAGGAGGAGGAGGAGGGGAAGGACGAGGAGGTTAAGGTGAGGAGGCGGAGGAGGAGGAGGAGAAGGCGGAGGAGGAGGAGGCGGAGGAGGGGGGAGAAGAGAGGAGGAGGAGGAGGAGGAGGGGAAGGACGACGACGAACGCTACGATCCCAGCTGATGTGAGTTCACCGGAAAAGAGGAGGAGAATGGGAAGAGGAGGAGGAGGAGGAGGAGGAGGAGGAGCAGCCGGAATTCACAGCTACCTCGCCGAGGATAGTTAGACTGGCACACCAGAATGCACAGCTAGCTCTCTGGAGGTATAGCGCACTAGCTCCTTGACTGATCCCGCTCTTTCCCCAACTTCCCCTCTCTTTCCCTGCTCCTTGCCGCCGACGGGCGCGCGCGCGCGCGCCTAACGGTGTGGTCAGGTGGCTCACACCACACAGCCGCGCCCCCGTCTCCTCCGCCTTCCTGTTCCTCCCTGCTCCCTCCTGTCTCCTCCCTCCTCCCCCTCCCTCCCTTTGATTGTTTTTTGAGGCGGCGTGTCATGTAGCTAGTGCCCACGTGAACTGTAGCCCTCCACGTGGGCACTTAGAAAAGCCTCCCGATAGACACACCCCTCGCGTGGGCGCTGGACAGACCTCCTCACACGTCTAGCCCTGGTGGTCACTCGCCCCAAAGCTGGTCGAGCGCCAGGGCTGCGGAGGAGGAGGGGGGGGGGGGCGGGGGGAAAAAGGAGGAGTAGGAGGACAAGTGCAAACCCAAGAGTCATCAACGATGTTGGAATAAACCCTCCCTCCAAGCTCCGGATAAAGATCCTGAAGCGTGCCCAAAACGTCACTCTCGGATTTCCAACGCGACGAATCATCAACCTGACTGTTGCGTCTTGACGCTCCTGAATCGTGCCAGGTCCTGGGACTTCAACACCGCGAATCAACGGAATTGTTGCGCCCTAGCACTCCTGAATCGCTCCAAACCACAATTTCTGTTACGTTAACAATGGGAACCCGTGAAACCCTCGCAAATATCTAAAACGAATTTGCGCGGCGCTAAGGCGAGGACACACTTTGAAAATGAACCGCCCTCAACCCGCGGAATTATTGCAAACGTTTAACACGACGGTGCGCGGTTCTACAGCGAGAGCCACATTTTGAAAACGGCCCGCCGTCAATCCGCCAAGGTGTTGCAAAATGTTCTAACACGAATGTACGCGGCGATCAAGCGAGAGCCGCATTTTGGAAGCAACCCGCCCTCCATACGTGAAACTCTTGCCAAATTCTGAGCTCCAGGACACACAGAAACAAAAAAAAAAAAAAAAAAAAAATCTCAGACAAAACGCCTAGCCCGCCCTTCCGACTGGCCTCGGGGTGCGACACTGAAGAGTTACTTATTAGCAAAGGAGGAGGAGGAGGAGGAGGAGGAGGAGGAGGAATCGGAGAGGACATGGAGTAGGAGGAGGGAGGAGGACGGGGTTCGACTAGGGGAGGGAGCAGGTGGGGGAAGGGGTGGAGGGGGGAGGAGATGGAGGAGAAGGAGGAGGAGGAGAAGGAGGAGGAGGAGGAGGAGGAGAAAGAAGAGAAAGAGGAGGAGGAGGAGAAAGAGGAGGGCGAGGGCTGAGCCGCGCCGACCACCTCCCGGCGCTGCAGCGGCGAAGGCGGGGCGGCGCCCGCCAGCTGGAGGCGGCGGCGCCGAGCGGCAGCAGCGGGCGCCCGGCGAGCGGACGGGCGCGGGCGCGGCGGCGCGTGGGCGCGTGCTCGCCCTCGCCGACTGCCCCCGGGGGTCCCCTCGGACTCGGGGACCCCCGGGAACAGCAGAGGGTCTGCGTCGTCGAACGATGGCGTGAGGGCCAACCCCGTCCGCAATTCGACAGAGAGGCTGAAAAAGCAAAGCAGGCGATGAAGCGATCAACGGAAGAGCAAGTGGCATGCCTGCGCCTCGTCACCGCTCAGCAAGCAGAGGGAGGGAGAAGAGGGAGGAGGAGGAGGAGGAGGAGGAGGAGGAGGAGGAGGAGGAGGAGGAGGAGGAGGAGGAGGAGGA
>CAUYUJ010009930.1:0-7500 GCA_963575745.1 Prorocentrum cordatum
AACGGGTGGGGCAGTCCAGCAAACGAGAATTGAAGGACATGTGAGTCTCCTTCCGCCGCCCCGCCGTGTGGCAAGCGTGAGTAGGGCAACCATCACCAGCAGTCGAAAGATGCGAATCGCGCACCAACGTGGGAATGCTGCCACGCCAGTCGGCGCGGGTAGACGTCGGGCTGCCTAACGTAAGGCACGAAAAGATAGCAGGAGCAAGAGCGAACCACACGGAATGGGGGACGAAGGGGTGACAGTCAGGCATTTCTTCCCCCTCACAGTTGACGAGGGTCAGCTCCTGAGCGACCCTAGACTCCAGGTCCCTCGCGTGAATCGCCAATATTATGGGCCTCACGCGGCCTAGCACAGGGACCCCTGGGGGCATGAAGGACGAGACGCACACACACACACACACAGTAAGTCACTCAGTCAATCACTCACTCACTCACTCACTCACTCACTCACTCACTCACTCACTCACTCACTCACACACACTTACTGAGTGAGGGGAAAAATCGGAGAGAGGCTCCAGCCAGAATCGTGTCCAGAGAACGAGGGGGGTGGGTGCAGCCAAACGGCGGGGACACCGTAGGTCCAGGCAGCTCGGGTGAGCGCCGCCACAGCCAGAAAGTTCGTATTGTCCCAGAAAGTTCGTATTGTCACACTGAACACCTTCCCAACGCTTATCTCCCAAGGTACGGATCCCCCAGGGCGCCGCGAGGGACCTGCAAGAGGCCTTGGAACCAGAAAGACCGTGGGGCCAGGGAGAGGGGTGCGAGGGGGCGCACATAAGAGCGGCAACCTTGCCCTGTTGAACCGCATTTTGCCAAAAGCCGACCTTCTGCGTCCAATTGCGTTGGTCCACCTGCACACGAGCGACAGGGATATCACCTTCAACATCGAGCCTTCTCCAACCCTGAAAATTTCCACTAACGCAATCCGGGTCTCTGACATAAAGCACCGAAAGAGCGTGTTCTACCGCTGTTGGCGGACAACCGGGGGGGTCACTGGTGGGTCCTAACCCGTCCCCTCCCCCACACTCGAAAACCCGGAGGGGGTCACTACCGGTTCGAACCCCCGCCCCCCCCCCACCCCTGTCCATCATGAAAAGGGGGGGGGTCACTACCGGTTCGAACCCCCCCACCCCTCGAAAATTGGGGGGGGGTCACTACTGGTTCGAACCCCCCCCCCTCGAAAACCGAGGGGTTCCACTACCGGTTCGAACCCTCTCCTTCCCCCCCCCCTCGCCGCCGGCAAACGATGCCCGCTCCTCGGGACAGTTGGAGAATGGTGGGGATGTTGGGACAGTGGTGGGAACGGTGGTGGTGGGGACAGGGGTGCGGGGACAGTGGGACAATGGTGCGGACAGTAGTGGGGACGGTGGTGGTGGGGACAGTGGTGAGGGGACAGTGGGACAGTGGTGGGGACAGTGGGACAGTGGTGGGGACGGTAGTGGTGGGGACAGTGGTGAAGGCGGTGGTGCGGACAGTGGTGGGACAGTAGTACAGTGGGGAAAGTGGTGGGGACAGTGATGGGGACAGTGGGGACGGTGGGACAGCACAGTGGGACGTCGGCGGGGACAGTGGGACAGTGGTGGGAGCAGTAGGGACAGTGGGACAGTGGTGGGGACCGTGGGGAAAGTGGGGAGAGTGGGATTGTGGTGGGACAGTGGTGGGGAGAGTGGGGACAGTGAGACACTGGTGGGGGCACTGGTGGGGACAGCGGGGGCAATGGTGGGAACAGAGGGGACAGTGGGACAGCGGTGGGGACGGTGGTGGTGGGGACAGGGGTGTGGGGACAGTGGGAATGTGGTGGAGCAGTGGGACAGTGGAGGGTACAGTGGTGGTGGCGACAGTGGTGAGGGCGGTGACGAGGACGGCGGTGGGATAATGGGACAGAGGTACAGTAGGGACAGTGGTGTGGACAGTGGGGACAGTGCTGGGAACAGTGGGACAGCTCAGTGGGACAGCGGCGGCGACAGTGGGACAGTGGGGACAGTGGGACAGTGGTTGGGGCCGTGGAGAAAGTGGGGAGTGGAACCGTGGTGGGAAGAGTGGTGGGGACAGTGGGGACAGTGCGACAGTGGTGGGGGCACTCGTGAGGACAGTGGTGACGGTGGTGGGAATAGTGGGGACAGTGGTGGTGAGGACAGTGGTGCTGGGGACAGCAGTGGGGGATGTGGTGCGGACGGTGGTAGGGACCCAGAGTTGTTTGCTGGCGGTGAGCGGGGGGGAGGGAGGAGCTCGAACCGGTACTGACCCCCCCCCCCCCCGGTTTTCGAGGGGGTAGTGACCCCCCCCCAGTTCTCCAGGGGGAGGCGGGGGTCGAACCCAGTAGAGACCCCCCCCGGTTTTCGAGGGGGGGGGGGTTCGAACCAGTAGTGACCCCACCCCGGTTTTCGAGGGGGGGGGCTCGAACCGGTAGTGATCCCCCCCGGTTTTCCGTAAGGGGGAAGGGAAGGTTAGGGGAGGGGGGGGGGGGGTTTGCCGGGGGAGGAATGGGAACGGGAGGGGGGGGTGGGGGGTCCAGCAGCGGGTGGGGGGGGGGGGGGGGGGGATTTTGATTTTCGGGGTGGAGGGGGACCCCCGGGCTCCGGAGGAAGAGGGGGGAGGAATTTTCCACAGTAAAGCGGCGGTGGGTCACGCTCTCTCAAAGCACCACACCTCTCTGTTAGCAACATGGCAGGGGAGGGATGGCAACGAAGAGGGGGGGCCAAAAAAGCGGGGGGTCGACCACCGCAGGGGAACGCACAAAAGGGGGAGGAGACCTTGAGAGCGATGGGCGGACCTGGGACTCTCACCTCTCACAGGCGCGCGTCTAGCAAAGTTATCGGGCAACCCTTCAGCCCGATTGGTTTTGTGTGTCGAGCGAGCCGCGTTTCTAGCTTTTTCAATCTCTTCGGCGGCAGGTCTGGAAGGACGGGCCACGAGGCTGAGAAAGTAGGCCTTGGCCGAGGCAGGTCCCTCGAAGTCTCTCATGCAAGCATTACACACGGACCCAACGGCCAACTCATACGGAGCACTGCCATATTTATGGAACTTGGTGGTGTAAATTCGCATGAGCCGAGCACAAGGCGCAGCGTGCCCACAATCGCGGCGCACAAAGGCAAGAGCAGGAGGCGGGGGGGGAGGGGCCTCGAGCGGAGTGCCCAGGGACAGCTTCTTAAATGCATTGTGGGTAATCAAGGCCAGAATGCAAGAGAGGGAGATCCGCTTGGCTCTCTGAATCACGAGTCCCATCAGATGAGAGTACTTGCGAGGGTGTTCGCGCGCAAACGGGATTCAAGCATACAAGGGATCGGCCTGAAGGGGGGGGCGCTCGTTGCTATCTAAGAACGAGGTCGCCCACTCAAAGCTGCCTCTCAGGAGAGGCCCCCACCCAGAGTCAAAGTGGACATCAATGCCCAATGAGACACGAAGGTAGGGAGGGGAAACTTAAGCAAACGGAGAAGATAGCGTAACCGGCATATGCGCACAACCTTCGCGATCCCCATCCTGCCAGCCGTGGCCAGGATGCTTCTGCACGAGCGATGTGAATCTTCAGCGTTGCTGCGAAACGGGAGGCATTGAGCACTGCGATACATGGCTTCATGAGCCACTATGAGCTTGTTGGCCAGATACGCGGTGGGGCGGGGGCCAGGTCGCGGCGGCATAAAGCAACCTAAAGGCCCCCAGGGCCTCGGCGTAAGAAGGGCTCCGCGCGCCAAAAGGAGGGCCGCGCGGGGGGCGACCGCTGTCCTGATGGGCTTGAGAGCCCCAAGCGTCGAGGCGCATCTAAGATGCATCTCCGACGCGAGTCCACCGTTGTCTTGGACCATGGCCCCCAGGCACTTGTGAACCCTAACCACCTCGATCTCAAAACCCAGCCCCTCAGACTTGAGGACAGGAAGCGAGAGTCCGAAGTGCTCAGAACGCAACCCAACAGACCCAGGACCCATGAAGCGAATCATAGCCTTAGTCTCGCCAGCATTCGGAATCTAACCTCGAGCGAGGTAAGCACGACGGATTTCCTCCGCCGTGGTGGTGAGGACCTGCATGAGATGGCAAGCACGCGCAACAGCAATGGCGGACGTGAGATCGTCACCGTTGGGAACCGAGGCGTGGGGATGGTTGTGGTCACCTGACGACGCAAAGAGGGAAGGAGCAGGGGGGGCTTCCAAACAAGCTGCTGCCTGGCAAGAGTCCTCTCCACGTCATCCCGGATGCCCGAAAAACCGCGTTAAAAACGTCGGGAGCCAGAAAGGTTCCAGGTCTGGTGCCCGATCCAGGGAAGGCAATAGAGTTAGCTTCGGGGACCTTCCAGAAAGAGCTTCTCTGGGAGTCCTTAAGGAGAGCCGAGATAGCGGGTGCATCCACGGTGCGATCTACCCCAGGCTGAGTCAGTGTACCCTTGAGTCTTGTCGTGAGGATTTCGGGAATGGGGAACTCCCCAAGCGCACCCTGCAAAAGCTCTTCGTCGCCTGGGAGCTGCAGGGCGATCTGCATTATAGTGGTATAGAGAACGCAGAGTGTAACTCCAGAAAGACAAAACCAGCATTGAGTTTAAGCTTATTCGCTGCGGAGAAGAAGGCATGGATAAAGTGGGTCGCATTATCACAAGAACGGCCTGGTAGGCCACCACTGGATGAGAGCATACACTGTTCAAAGAACCCCCAAGCAAGTCAACGGATGTGCTTGTGATAAAGCTCGCCCATTACGTTAGCCTTGAGAATGTTGCGCTGGTTTTCCGTAGCAGAAAGACCTCCTTTCCCTTTCCAGAAGTAGGCCATACAGCCAGCCTTGAAAGAAATCGGTTTCTTATAGCAACGGTGCTTTGAGTAAAAACAAGGAGTAATACTTGGGCCATCCCCGAAGGGGCAATGCGTCCAAGGTCGGCCCTACCACCGTCGGGCCCCGGTTCCCTCAAAGGCAGCGCTTTCCGAAGAGATCATTCCAGGTGGTACCTCATGGCCAGAACAGCTCCATGGATAGCGGAGAGGGAGCACCACCAGCAACGTCACCAGGCACATTCGCCACGCCAGACATGGGGATGGGGGGCAGGTCGCTGCAGTGCTCAACAATGCGATGTGGGCACATGAGCTTGGAATGTTCAACCATAGCGACATGCAAATGCATGTGATCCGCATGGTGGCCATGGCTTCACCATTGTCATCGCGCATGTAGGCCTCCACTCTAGCACACTTGGCAGGTCTTCCTCCAAAGCGAAGCAAGGTATTGAGCGACTGACACTCAGCGTGTGCATGTCTTCTGTCAATCGAGACTTCGACCGAGCTGGCGGCATCATCCAGAAAGTGCGTTCTGTCTTCCTCTAGCAAGCGGCGAATCCGAACCTCTGACTTAACCAGGAAATCCACCATGTCGGCGATGAGCTAGAAAGCAGGCGTGTGAGGCTTGCTGGCCGAAGCCAGGGTGGCCCTCAGGGAGCTCCAGAAGTACCACCACCTCAGAGGAGGGCAGTTGCTAGCCTCTCACCGAGAGGCACAGCTCTGGATGACAGTGAGCTCGCCAAGACCCTCACACCCACACTATTTCCTGCGAGCCCTCGTAGTGCCACGTCTAACTCTAACCAACAGCAGCGTCTGCTGATGGACGTAGGACTTGCGAGTTGTAATGGCCGAGACTTCAAAGGCCCGGGAGGCGGCAGACTGCAAATCACGGGTGACCTGGGAAACATGGGCATTGCTCCTCCTCTTCCTCCTCCTCTTCCTCCTCCTCCTCCTTCCTCCTCCTCCTCCTGCTCCTGCTTCTCCTCCTCCTCCTCCTCCTCCTCCTCCTCCTCCTCCTTTTCCTCCTCCTCCTCCTCCTCCTCCTCCTCCTCCTCCTCCTCCTCCTCCTCCTCCTCAAGTCACGGCGGCCCGAGTGGCCCCCCGCAGCGCCGCTCGGCCGTCGCCCCGGGGCTTAATGTGGGGAGGTGCGCCGCCCCCTGCAGCTTGAGGTCCAGGTGCTCCTGGCAACGCCGGGTTGAATTTGTTCGCCTCTCGTCGGGTACTTGCCGCTGCAGCTCATTTTCCTGGTGGCCCCGTCGTGTTTTGGGGCAGGACTTCTTGGTGGACGGGCTGCTGGGCGTGCTGGTGGTCAGTGTGGGCATGGGGTCCGCTACGGTGAGGCAGCCTGTACTTGTTTGCGGGCCTCGGTGGTTTCCACTGGTTGTCATTGTGCAGACGATTTCTGGTGGATGGGGCTCAGGTGTTTATAATTTAGGGCTCGAGGGATGAGCCGATTGGCTTGCATTCCCCTCGCCCTCGGGCCTGGTGCCCTCAGGACGTTTTGGCGCAGTGTCCGGCAGTGTATTGCATGTGGTGGGGTTTTATATTGTTCTTTGGCTGGCGGTTGAAAGTAGCGTGCAGCTCGCCACAAACTTTGTGAGTATTGCTGGAGGCGGCACAGCTTATTACTTCACTGCGGGTCCTACTATTGCCGGGTGTCTTCGTTATTGTCTTCTTTTGTTGTTGTCTTCTCGCGGAGCGAAGTTGTTCATCATGTATTGCCACGGTTCGTGATCGTGGACCACATCGTGTGGTTGTGGTATGCGTTATGCGTCTTGGAGCACGCGGCCTCATGGTGATCTGCGTGGCGGTCATGGCAAGCAGGCTGCGGTGCAACATGTCGGCATTGTGCTTTTCGTTGTGTGTTATTATTATTAGTTTCCATGTATTCTCTGGCTGGCGGTTGAAAGAAGCATGCAGTTCGCCACCTTCCTGTGGTTATTGCTGGAGGGTGTTGTTAGTTCGTCACTGCGGGCTGCATCGTGCCAGTGTGTTTGCCCATTGTCTTCTACGCCATCTACTTCTACCCGTCCATGGAGGTGTAGGGTGTCAGGCAAGTGCGCCCAGGCTTGCTCTTGGTCACCACATTCAGCGCAATCGCAATCGCAATCTCCTCCTCCTCCTCCTCCTCCTCCTCCTCCTCCTCCTCCTCCTCCTCCTCTCCTCCTCCTCCTCCTCCTCCCTCCTCCTCCTCCTCCTCCTCCTCCTCGTCTCCTCCTTCTTCTCCTCCTCCTCCTGTTCCGTTTCCTCCTCCTCCTCCTCCTCCTCCTCCTCCTCCTCCTCCTCCTCCTCCTTTTTCTCCTCCTCCTCCTCCTCCTCCTCCTCCTCCTCCTCCTCCTCCTCCTCCTCCTCCTCCTCCTTCTCCCCCTCGCCCCCGTCGGGTTCGGGTTTGGGCGTCGCCCGAGCCCGAGCCCCACGGCTCCTCGACGGGGCCCCGCCAGCCGCCGAGAGGCCCAGGGCAGGGCGGCGGAGGCCCTGTCCGGGCTCGACCAGAAGCTGCGCGCGGACCTGCGGAACCTGGAGGCGGACCTGCGGGCGCCTGCGGCGTGGGAAGCGCCCGTGTGCGAGGCCCGAGGGGCGCCCAAGAATGGGGGGGGGGGGGGGGGACAGGGTCAGGCCCAGGAGGAGGAAGAGACCCAGATTCCCGACGACATGATGTTTTCAGTCCTGGCGAATTTCCTGGATGTCGGCCTCCGGCAGTCGTTATCCAGCCGTGGGACCATCAAACGCGGATCCGGGGCGCGAAA
>CAUYUJ010009930.1:17500-31232 GCA_963575745.1 Prorocentrum cordatum
GTTGAAGGAGCTGGTGCGTTCAGGGTGCTCTGGGTTTCCCCTCTGGTGCACCTCGCGCTCGGGTTTTTAGGGTTGGGTTTCTTGCGAGGGTTTCTTGCGGCCGCGCCCGCACTGTAAGCAAAAGCTCCTGGCCGCAGCGAGCAGCGGCGCCGCCAGCCTCCGCGGCCCGAGCCGACACGGCTACGGAGAAGGTTCGAAGCTGCCTGCTGGAATCGGCGCACGGGTGCTGAGTGGATGAGGGGTGTATCCTTGGACGCCGACGTGGATTATGTCTGGCCCAGCCTCGGGGAACCTCGATGGGTCTGTCATACCCCCCCCCCCCCAAGAAAACGGACAGATAATTATTCCTGTGCCCTGCCCGCAGGGGTCTGCCGCGGGCGCAGACGCTGCCTGTGGCGGCGGGCGCCGGCGGCACGGGCGGGCGGGAGGAGCGGGTCTCGCCCGCGCGCGGGGCACAGGAGCTCCCAGGGTCGAGGGCCAGGGAGGAGGGGGAGGGGGAGGGGGAGGAGGAGGAGGAGGAGGAGGAGGAGGAGGAGGAGGAGGAGGAGGAGGAGGAGGAGGAGGAGGAGGAGTGTAAGCAATTCGTGCGCGGCGCTCAGGCGAGGACTACATTTGTAAAATCACCCCCTCCATCTGCGTACGTAATGCTGGAAGCTTTTAAAACGTGTGCACGGCACTCCGGCTATAGCCACATGTTGAAACGGTCCCGTTCCAGACGCGTACTTGTTGTAAAATGTCAAATTTCGGGGTGATCATACACGGCAGGCAAGTTTCAAGTGAAACGCCCGGCCACACGAGGAGGACACGTCTGGTGGCCAGACGAGGAGGAGTTGTCTATGAGTAAAAGTATGGAGGAGGAGAAGAAGAAGGAGGAGGAGGAGGAGGAGGATTTTCGGAGAGAGATGGGGACAGAAGCCCTCGAGAGGGGTTGGCCCACAGCGTCCAAGGTCAAAGCGCACCGAGATATCGGAGATGCCGCTGGTGGACCGCTTGCGCATTGAGGGCAACCGTCTAGCAGATTTCTGTGCTCGGCGGGCCGCCAAGTCTTGGGTTTCTAACGCCCTCTTGACCTTCGCTCGCAGGGGGCCATCAGAATTCAGGATGGCCACTGTTCCACGGCGCGGCTCACGATGCTCGCGCTCTTCGACTGAGCAGCTGCTGAGTTCGTCGGGTGCCCAGGCGTGGAGTTCTGCTCCCCCCGGGGCCCCAGCACGCCCCGGTCTGGGTCGCGGCGCGGAGGTGTCGTGTTTGCCTCGGGGAGATGCCTTCTGAGACGAATGCGCCGCTCGGTCAGCTCAACCCCGAGCCTCGCCACCCTCCCTGCAGGTGGGGCCGGCCCTGGACACAGATTCCACGTGTCGCACGGTGAGGGTTCGGGCGCCGATCGTATTTGGCGTGCAGTGCGGGGGGGGGGTCACAGTAAAGGCGACCAAGCTCTTCAAGCCGTGCTCACCGCCCCACAACCTCCTCGCAGCGGGTAAAGCTCCTGAGGGGCAGCCCCTGGTTCTGACGCCCCGCTTGCGGGAACTGCCCCTCTTCCCTCCCTCCTGTCCGCTTCGTCCCCCAGTCTTTCTCGTTCTTTCTCTGCCGTCTGCAGTTTCTCAGAGGGTGTGAGCTTCCTGGGAGTGGGCACTTTGGCGTCACGTCTGGGAAGGTTTTGTACAGCATTTCCAGGCCGAACTTCGTGAGTTGTTCGTCGCATCGTCACGTCAGGTTTCTCAGACAAGTGTTTGTCTCTAATCCGCATGGATTTGATGTGTGATTGCTGTTGTAGGGTGCCAGCTGTGCATGGTATGGTCGGACATCTTTCAGGTTGCGAAGGTTGCGAAGGAGACAAAGGAAGGGGAGGAGGAGGAGGAGGAGGAGGAGGAGGCGGAGGAGGAGGAGGAGGCGGAGGAGGAGAGGGAGAAGCAAGAGCAGGAATGCGCAGGAGGAGGAGGGAGCACGATAGGGAAGAAAGAGGGAGAATATAGGAATGAGGGGGGGAGAGAGGAGCAGGAGGAGCAAGAGGGGAAGAGGGAGCAGGAGGGGCAGAGGGAGGAAGAGGAGGGGGCGGGAGAGAAAGAGGAGGAGGTTGGGGAGGCAGCGGATGCATCTCGCCCCCTCCGCTCCCCAAGAGACCGAGGAGGGCACTACGGAGGAAGCCGACGGCGGTGGCTTGACAGGGATCATCGAGGGGATCGACGGGAAGGTCGACATAGGCCTCAGGCGGTCCAGGGTAGACGAAGTTGTGAAACCGCTACGAAACCGAAAGCGTTTGACGGATTTCGGCATGCGCGCGCGACGACGCGCGCGTGTGCACTTCGCTTCATTGTCTGCAACAGGTTCTCGCGACGGCACGCGCGCAAGGGCGTTCGAACAATTTCAACATGCGCGCGCAAAGCCCGTTTGGTAGCAGTTTCTGGAAATATTGAACCACTGTTCTGAAACATGTGGAAACGCATGGCTTCTTCAGAATTCGCAAGAGCGCACGCAAGCTTTTTTTGAACATCCGTGTTGCCAAAACTTGTGTTTTATATGTGTTTGGGACACTCGATTTTGAAACCCTTATGAAACCGAAGGTTTTTGAAGGATTCCGGCATGCGCGCGACAACGCGGGCTTGCGCAGTTCGTTCCATGCTTTTGCAACGGGTTCATGACAATTGATGATTTTTGATGTTTGAGTGCGCGCGCACCGTATTTTTCTCGAAGGAGAGGGGGGGGGGGGGGGATACCGCCCCCCCTGGGATGGTGTGAATTCATATTCTGGATGGACGATGGGGCAGAGTCATGTGCAAGCTGCACTACGAAAGGGGGGGTCGATAAACCCCAGGGGGGGGAGGTAGAGTCTATTATCTCTTCAGAAAAGAGAATCGATGTTGCACCACAGATGCTGCAAGATCAGTGCAGACCGACGAGAAACAAGGAAAAGCAATGCAAACAGCAGTGCCAAGCGGGCGGCGGCGACGAGGCGGCAAAGCGGGGCGGCGACGGTGACCGCGAAGCCGCCAGGAGCCCAGGCCCCGTTCCTCGTAGGAGACAAGCAACAAGCCTTCAGTGCAAGCACCGTTTGGGAAGGAGAGATTGCATCGACGGCCACGTGCCATGCAACTTGGTATGCAAGCCGCGACCGACATGCAAACCGAGATGCACATCAAAACGCAACTCGCATAACAATCGACATGGTGGGCGTTTTTTTATTCGTTGTTTTGCCGATCGGCGCGGGCCCTCGCCCCCCCCCCCTCTCCCCCCCGTTTTATTGAGTAGATCTTGGCTGTTTTGGGTGTCTGTTTCGAGCAGGCGGAGCCCCCTCCATCGGGCGCACGGTCCCAAACAGTCGCACTAAGCAGAGGTCCAGAGCCAGACCCCCCCCCGTCTCCCCCCCTTCCGCCCAATGTCGCAACGCCGGGTAAGACAACGCTCACAAATGGCTGTTGCATCGAAGGTCACGCAGCATGCAACTTGATATGCAAACCGCGACAGACATGCAAATCGAGACGCACATCAAAACGCACCTCGCATCGCAATCGACACGCAAGTTCCTCCCACCTTTTTTCCCCCGAAAAGACATTTCCTATCACCCAAAGGGTGGTCTATGAAATAGCGGTAATATGTGAGGGTGCGCCGCTGGATCTCCTCAGGGGGGGGGGGTTAGGACCCCCCCCCTCCCCCCTCTTCCCCGATCCGTCGTCGGGCAACCCCCCCCCCTCCCCCCCCTTCCCCGATCCGTCGTCGGGAACCCCCCCCTCCCCCCCCTTTCCACGACCCGTCGTCGGGGAGCCCCCCCCTCCCCCCCTTTCAAATGGGGGCGGGCGGGCCCGAACCCCCCCCCTCCCCCCCTTTCGCCACGCCGCCCCTTGACGCCGGAACCCGACCCCGCCACCCCTACCCCTAGTCCTGACCCGAACCCAAACCCCGAATCCGAACGCTAACCACTAACCCCAGCCCCAAAGGGAGTCACGAGGGCCCCCCTACCCCCTAACCACTAACCCCAGCCCCCTACTCACTACCCCCTACTCAATACTCGCTATTCGCTACTCACGACTCACTACTCACTCTCCACTACTCACTACCCACCACCCACTACTCGCTACTCACTACTCCCTACTCACTACTCCCTCCTCCCTACTCACTACTCGAGTCCTCACTACTCAATACTCACTACTCACTAAGCACTACTCACTACTCCCTATTCACTACTCAATAATCACTATTCATTACCCACTACCCACTATCCACTACTCACTACTTACTACTAACTACTCATTGCCCACAAATGACTACTCACTACCCACTACTCGCTACTCGCTACTCCCTACGCCCTACACAATACTGACTACACAGTACTCAGTACTCGCTACTCGCTACTCCCATACTCGCTACTCAATACTCACTACTTACTTCCAGCTACTCACTATTCATTACTCACTACTTACTACTCCCTACTCACTAGTCACTACATAGTTTCTAGTCACTACACACAACTCACTAGTCACTAGTCACTACTCACTACCCACTACTCACCAATCGCTACTCACTACCCACTATCCGCTACCCACTTCTTACTCCTCACTGCTCACTACTCCCTACTCCCTACTCAGCACTCACTACTCACTACTCGCTACTCCCTACTCGTTACTCACTAATCACCACCCACTACTCACTACTGACTACACTCAACTCACTACTCACTACTCGCTACTCACTACTCACTACCCACTGCCACCACCCACTACTTTTTATTCACTAGTCATCACTACGTACTACTCAGTATTCACTACTCACTACTCACTATTCTCTACTCACTACTCACTACTCGCTACTCACTACTCACTGCTCACTACTCACTATTCACTACGCTCTACGCACCACCCACAAATCACTACTCACTAATCACTACTCGCCACCCATTACTCAACACCCAGTACTCATTATTCCCTACTCCCTACTCAGTACTCACTAATCGCTACTCGCTACTCACTACTCACAACTCAATACTAGCCACTCACTACTCACTTATCAGTACACACTCACTACTCACTATTCACTACGCACCACTCCCTACTCCCTACTCCCTACTCGCCACTCACTACCCACTACTCATACTCACTACTCACTACTACGCGCTACCCAGTACTCACTACTCACTACGCACTAACTCGCTACTCACTATTCACCACTCCCTACTCCCAACTCCGCACTCCCTACACGAGGGGGAGGGGGGTCCGAACCCCCCCCACCCCCTTTCCAGCGCCAAGGGGGGGAGTGGCGGGGGGGGGGTCCGGACCCCCCCCCCCCTTCAAGGGAGGGAGGGGGGGGGGTTCGGACCCCCCCCCCTTAAGGGGGGGAGGGGGGGGGGTCCGGACCCCCCCCCCCTTGAAGGAAGGAGGGGGGGGGGTTCTGGACCCCCCCCCCTTTTAGGGTATTCAGGGAGATCCACTGGCGCACTTTCGTAATATGTGGCATCTGTCTCTTTCGTGGACTACTGAACGAGGTCGCATGTCACAGTTGTGTTCCCAAGCTCCTCGTGTCATTGCGAAGCCTCTCTTCACCAGGGCCTTGAGGCCCATGGCAGGCAACGGCTCGCTTCCCCAGTCCAAAAAAGCCGTGGCATGTGACAGGTCATATTGTTTGGTGTTGCCGCTCTGGTGGAGTAGGCGCCTCTTTGTCGGCCGATTGCTGACCTGCTGTGACAGGTGGCGTGGCCTGTTGGTGGACCTCCAACTGCAGACTGGAGCGTGGCAATATTGTGGGGCGAGGGGCTCGGCGGTTGGATCACGGCATGGATGTACGGCGTGTTTGCCGGTCGGAATCTAACCCTAGGCCTGCAAGGGCCACGTGTTGAGCTATTGCTTGGGGCAGGGCCTTGCATGTTGATGCGAGAACTCCCACTGCGAGCAGCTTAAGGCGCTGTGGCGACGCAGCCTTCTGCAACGACGGGGCACTGTCCGTGTCGCCCGTTCGAGCAGTCCCAGTCTCGGCCCAGCCGATCTCGAGTGCAAATGCAGCTTGGCATGCCTCGCTAACGTATGGGCGCGGGCTCGTTGAAGGGGACTCCATGTCGGCGACCCCCCACACGTTCTGTGGCCCAATGGGGCTGTGCGCTGTGCCACAGGGAGCTCCGCCTTAGCCCTGCAGGGGCAGCGCCCGCATGCAGTCCCACTTGCCGTTTCGGCCCACTCTCGCACTCCTTCGTTGAGCTCCATCGCGAAGGCCCCAGTTGCCCCGGTTGCTGGCCCCCCTCGTTCATTTCATTTCCCCCGCGATGCTCGAAGGCTCCAGTGGCAGCTCCCGCTTGGCTGTCCCACCAAATTTCGAGACGATACTCACAACGACGGTACTCACAACCTTCTCCTCATCCTCCGTCCTCGGCCTCGTCTTCATTTGTAGCATTGCTCCGTTTTGCTGCACTTGCCAAGGTTTCGCGCACGGGCTCGCCTATTGCAGGTTGGTCATTGCGTGGCTCCGGGTTTGCTTTGTGCGTTTCAGTGTCACCCATCGTTCGTTGCAGGTGAGTGCGAATGTTTTGTGGGATATAAATATAAATATATACACATATATGTGTGTAAATCATGTCGGAGTGTTGGGCCCTCCAGTGCCCCCCCCCCATCACAGAATGGCAAATGCCCCCGCCCCCCTGGGACTCGAATTCGGCCCTCGGGGTCTAGGGCACGTTTTCCGCCCTCTGCGGGGTGGATTCGCTCCCCAGATGGGTCACAGAGGCCGTCGAGGGCCTCAAGCCGGCGACAAGACGACCCCGAGATCGCCAAGTGGCGTTCAAGGCATGGCACAAATGACCCAAAAGAGCCGCATTCTGAGACGCCCAGGGAGGACCCCCAACAGGGCGCCAACATGCCAAACTGATGTCCTGCAGGTTTTGTCAGGTTTTCAGGTTCCAGCGCTCTTTCGCTGCCGACCCCATCAAGACGGCCCAGGAGGCCCCCAAGACGGCCCCCAAACAGCCCAAGAGGCCCCCCAGATCGCCCAAAGACGGACCAAGAGGCCCCCAAAAGGGTCCCAAGACGGCCCAACAGGGCCCAGGGGCAACCCAGGAGGCCCCCAAGGGCGCTCAAGACGCACGCACCCAAGAGGCCCCAAGAAGGGACCCCAGAGACCGAGACCACCAGTCGGCCCCCGAGAGGCTTCCCAGAGGCCCCCAGAGGCCCGCAAGACCCCCAAGAGGCCCCAAGAGGCCCCAGAAGCCCCTAACATACTTCCCAGAGGCTCCCGAGAAGCCTCCCTCAAGAGACCCGAAGAAGCCTCTGAGAGGCCTCGCGCCCACATACCAGACAAGATTCCCAGAAGTGTGGCCAGGTACTACATATCGTTCATTGCGCGTTCCCTACTCCAAAAGAACGCCCCATTTCAGCGCCTTACAATTCTGCCCCCCCCACACACACACACACACACACACACACACACACATACACACACACACACACACACACACACACACACACTGGGTGTGCTTTGATGACCTGGCCCCCTGGCCGAGCTGAGAATGAACTTCATGATCATGGTGGTGATGACGATGGCCTCCAAGACAGCCCAAGATGCCCCCGAGAGAAGGAAGTCCAGGGACCCCCAGGAGACGTCCCCCTGAACTGGCCCCCAAGACTCTCCGAAGGTGCTCCCAAGATGCCCCCAAGACTCTCTGAAGGTGCTCCCAGGTCCCGAGAAAGAGGAGGAGGCGGAGGAGGAGGAGGAGGAGGAGGCGGCCTTCCAGAGGCGCCCCCTCAGGCGCCCAAGAGCCCTCCGAAGAAGCGCCGCCATGAGCAGAGATTCCACTCAGGAGGCGCACGCCCCGCCCGCAGGAGCACCAAGAGAGGAGGAGGAGGAGGAGGCGGAGGAGGAGGCGGAGGCGGAGGGGGCGAGGGCGTCCAGAGGCCCAGTCGCACAAGTAGGGCCAACGGCCCAAGGAGCGCCCGTTGTGAATTATCAAAGGCGGGGGGGGGCTAGAACCAAAGCGCGCGCGCAAAGCGAACGCGCGGCTCGAGTACCCTAAATGATCTTATGTGCACACGCATAACTACATGTAACGTGTCTATGTGTACCTCTCTCTGTATGTGTGTATATACGTATATGTGCATATGCATATGTCCTTCACGTTGGCGTCAACAAGCGGCCAGCAACTACGGTGGCAGTCAGGGATTACGGGGGTCAGCCACAACAGAGGTCGGCCAGAGCGCGAGGTGTTGCACAATCCTGCGATGCAGGATGTTAGGCGTCCACCGACACGGCACAATGCTGCACCGCAACACGTGCTTGGGGGGCCGTCGCTGATCAAAGTTTGAGGGCCGCTACATGCTGAAACGCTTCCCATCATGGCAGCTAGCTCGGGCTTAAGCGGTCACGCTTGCACCTATCACTGCAGCTGTGTGTTGCGGTGCGGTGGCTTGAGCTAGAAATCGAAAGTGCCTAACCTCGGTTAGCGCCAACACCAGCTTAGCCAGCCCGTCTCCGCTCAGTCCCCAGCTCCCAGGGAAGCGAATGCTGATCCTCTCCCAAGTAAGCCCAGATAAGGGGGGAGACTCCTCTGTCCTCCACCCGCACACATTCACAAAATGCTCCTCCTCCTCCTCCTCCTCCTCCTCCTCCTCCTCCTCCTCCGCCTCCTCCGCCTCCTCCTCCTCCTCCTCCTCCGCCTCCTCCTCCTCCTCCTCCACCTCCTTTCCCTGGAGGTGGCAGGGGGAAGAGAGTGCCCCAGTCGTCTGGGAAAACGTTGCCTCCGCAGGCGGGTGGACAACTCGATCGGAGAGCTGTGGGAGAAGATCGAGCGTGTGGCGACAAGCCTAGATACGCTGAAGAACCAGCTGCGCAACATCTGAAGCCTCTGACAGAATTCGATCGGCTTGTGCTCCGGACGAACTCGCACCCGCCAGAGCGCCTTGACTGACGCGCAGCATGTCTCTGCCGACGCGTCCATGGCCCACATCGGGCAGCATCGACCGTGCTTTTGCTGACGAGTGCCCAAGCACGCATTTGCCATAAACAAGATTATACACAGTATTGCCCCTCCTTTCGCTTCACCGTTATACGCAGGTGCCTCTGTATAACCTATTGCCACACGCAGGCATGCATGCGCAGATGCGTATTTCCAACATTCTGCGGCAAACCTGGCCAGGGTGCCAGCGCCGCAGTGTATGCAGGATGGTTCTGCCTGTCCAGCTGTCCTCGAGAAGATCGGTAGAGTCATGGTTCGACGGAGCCCCGGCCGCACCCTGAACTCTCCTGGGTCCGCTTCGGCGTGATGGATCTGCCAAACGGTTCCGAAAAGGACCAGGCAGAACCAGCCACGACGCAGCGCCACGACGCTGCAGCGCGGCGTGGCCGCAGCTCCGCATGGCTGATCCGTTGCCTCTTGTCGGCAGCGAGCGGGTGGGGAGTGAGAAGGAGAAGGCCTTCAACGATGTTGCAATACAGGAGGAGGAGGAGGAGGAGGAGGAGGAGGAGGAGGAGGAGGAGGAGGAGGAGGTTGAGGAGGAGGACGAGGCTGAGGGAATCTCGGCTAGAGACAGGTCCCAGCACACCCGAGGGCATCGGTTGTGGCCCTGGGCGGGACTTCTCAGAAGCCCTCGCGCCTTCTGAGAAGCTTTTTGCGTATCCTGGGAAGGCTTAGAAAACTTCTCAGGAGGCCAGGGGACTTCCGAGCTTTCTGAGAAGGCCTTCCCCCTTCTCATTTCCCCCACCCCAGGCTCGCCGCCAATCTTGAGGCTTCCTGGCAGCTCTCTCGGGGCCTGCTGGGGCCGTCTCGAGGTCCTCTCGGGGGCCTGTTGGGGAGCCTCATAAGGGGCTGTCCTGGCGCGCGGTGGTTCCACCGACCTCTCCCCGAAGGGGCTTCGCAGAGCCTCCTCGGGCCCGTCCGGACTCGGACCCTCGTCTCGGGGGCGGCAAAGAGGGGGGTAATGACTGGGGGGGAGGTCATGGCGGGAGCCATGACATCTCCGCAGATTTCACAGCGCCTCTTTTTATTTCAATGCGTCCCCTGACCCCCCCTGGGCCGCATGATTTGCGCACCCCCCTCTTGGACGCCCCCGCTCGCAGGTGGCTCTCGTCGGGCCGTCTTGGGGTCTGCTGCGGATTTGCTGGGGCCCCCTGTGGCGACCCTGAAGCCACCCTACAGTGGAGGCCCATGTCAAGAAACACCCTGCTTGCCTCCAGGGTGCCATGGGTTTCTTGGGCGTCGATGCCTCTGCGATGGAAAGCGCGACATTCCCACACCAAAAATCAATGGACGTCCTGGAGTCTCAGGGCTGGGTTTCTTATTGAGGGTTTCTTGTGGATTGGCCTCCGCTGTGGGCCGAAGACTGCGTCGCCCGCAGGGCGCGCAGAGGATACGCGCTGCACGCGCCGCGGCCCATTGGCGCGCGAAGGTACCCCTTCTTCTCCGGGGCGCCGAGCCGAGGGCGCGAGCATACGAGCGCGCATTCTGCGGGGTGCAGAGCGCAGACGTCGGTGACCCAAGGAAAGCTTGGGAAGCAACATGCGTTGGAACATAGTAGGTCTGTCATCGAGCTCGGCATCACAAGGCTCGGGGGCCGTTGGCAGCGTCCGAGCTCTCGTCCCGAGCCTGGGGAGAGCTGCAGCATGTTACATGCGCTTCCGCGTCGTTTTGGCGTGTCTCTCCTCGTCGTGGTCGTCGTCGTCGTCGTCGTCGTCGTCGTCGTCCTCGTCTCCTATATTCATCTCCTCGTCACAACCCATTGTTACTTGAACAGGGGACGGTCGCTTAGAAAGCCGCAACATGCGACATCCCTCGACTCTATTCAATGAGTGTCGTATTGGTGCGTTCATTGGCTCTTGTAGGGCCGTTTTGGTGCCATTGTGGGGACCCTCTGGTGCCGCCTTGGGGACTTCTTGGGCCGACTTGAGCCCGTCTTGGCCGTCTGGGGGATCTATGGTGGCTGTCTTCGGAGCATGGTGAGGCCCCTGTGGGCCCTCTCGGGACCTTGGAATGTCTCATTGGGAGTCCCATGGGGCTAGTTGCGGCTCTCTCTCTCTCTCTCTCTCTCTCTGGCTGGCTCATCCGAAGTCCTCTTAGGACCGCATTGGGCCGAGAGGCCCGGGAATCCGAACATAAACAGCACCTACAGATCTCTTCCGACGGTGTGTGGGAAGCTGGGGCTGACAGAGGAGGAGGACGACGACGAGGAGGCGGAGGAGGAGGAGGACGACGAAGGCGACGAGGAGGATGAAAAGGAGGAAGAAGAAGAAGAAGAAGAAGAAGAAGAAGACGGAGAAGGAGAAAAAGGAGAAGAAGAAGGAGAAGAGGAGGAGGGGCAGGAGGAGGGAGAGGAGGAGGAGGAGGAGGAGGAGGAGGAGGAGGAGAGAGGGGGGGAGGAGGAGGAAGGCGAGGAGGAGGAGGAGGGGGGAGGAGGAGGGGAAGGAGAGGAGGAGGAAGGAGAAATGAGGAGTTGGGGAGGCAAGTAGGAGGGAGGAGAAGCAGGAGGAGGAGGAGGATGATGAGAAGAAGAGGAAGGGGAGGAGTAGGGAAAAGGAGGAGTAGGAGGAGGGGGAGGAGGCGGAGGGAGGAGGAAGGAGGAGGAGGAGGTGAGGATGGAGGAGAGCAGAGGAGGGGGAGGAGGTAGGAGAGGGGGATAGAGGAGGAGAAGGAGGAGGAGGAGGAGGAGGAGGAGGAGAAGGGTAAGGAGGAGTAAGAGGAGGAGGAGGAGAAGAATAATAATAATGAGAAGAGGAAACGGCTGAGGAGGAAACGATTGAGGAGGAGGCGATGTAGAGGTGGTCGGGCCTCGAGGCCGCCGCAGCCGTGGGCAGCGCGGCTGCCCATGTCGAAGGAGGGGGGGCGGCGGGATGGCGCTGAAGGCGCGAGCAGTGCAGTCGCGCACCGGGGGGAAGGCGAGGGCGCGAGGTTGGGTGGCTGGGCTCGCCGTCGTCGGCGAGCGCCGTCGTTCGTGTTTCGTCGGTCGTCGTCGTCGTCCTCGTCCTCGTCGTCGTCGTCGTCGTCGTCGTCGTCGTCGTCGTCGTCGTCGTCGTCATCATCATCATCATCATCATCATCATCATCATCATCATCATCATCATCACCATCACCATCACCATCACCATCATCATCACCATCACCATCACCATCATCAGAATCATCATCATCACCCTCATCATCCTCATCATCATCACCCTGATCATCATCATCGCCGTCGTCGTTTTTCGCCGCTCGCTGCCGTCCTCGTCGTCGGTCGGTCGTCGGTTTGTCGTCGTCCTCGTCCTCGTCATCGTAATCGTCGCTCGTCAGTCGTCGCTCGTCGCTCGTCGTCGTCCTCCTCCTCCTCCTCCGCCTTCTCCTCCTCCTCCACCTCCTCCTCGTCCTCCTCCTTCTCCTCCCCCTCCTCCTTCCCCTGCTCCTCCTCCTCCTCCTCATCCTCCTCCTCCTCATACCTCCTCCTCCTCCTCCTCCTCCTCCTCCTCCTCCTCCTCCTCCTCCTTCTCCTCCTGATCCTCCTCCTCTACGAGAAAAATCTCCGAGCTTTGTGGGAGCCTCGAAGCGCCGCAAGGTAAAGAAGGTCGGCAAGGACGAGGAGGCGGAGGAGGAGGAGGAGGAGGAGGAGGAAGACGAGGAGCTCAAAGCTTGAATCCAGAGTGCGCCTCCGAGCATGAGACGATGAGCACGGTCATCCTCAATCAGAAGCACCAGATCGTGATCAACTGCAACAGGTCGTGCCAGGACTTCGTGAACGAACGTGAGGACGACCCGAAGGCAGACCTTGGCTCATCAGCCTCCCAAGCAGCTTACAGCGCGCTGCACGTCTTGAAATATTAACCCTCAAAGGACACCTCGGGACGCAGGTCCAAGATGAAGTACGTGGTCGAACATCTAGTCGCCATGATTCGAAAGTCAGATCCAGAAGGGGTGGCATCTTGCATCAAAGAAGCTGCGGCTTTCCCGACCTACGACAAGTAAGACCCGACACAGAAGAGCAGACTCCTACTCAGGTTCCTCGGGCAGGTATTGGTTCCAGACGCAGCGGAGCACCAACGAGAGCTTCTGGCAGCAGCCGACAAGCAGGGCCACCCTCATCCACACGCTGAGCCCGCTGGGAACCCCCACCGCGGTGCTGCAGGCCAAAGGCCTAATACTGAATGCCGAGGCCGCAGTAGGGGAGCAGGTGAGACACAGCGGAGGGAAGATCAAGATGAGTCGGGTGCCGCGCGGGAACCTAGCTAGGAAGTTATTGACCAAGAGGAAATGATCGCGAGGCTCGCGAGCTATAGTAGTCAGCCGTCAGAGGACGAAGTTTTTCCTGGTGTGGTTTGATTATCCGGTCCGCCCTTGTCTGGACCTAGTAGGCTATCGACCAGGCTCCCGGCTCCCGCGCAGCGGCCTCCGCGCTGCGCGGTCACCTGCCATTCATTTTGAGTGCACAGTTTTCCGAACGGAGCTGCGGGGCAGACGGTGAAAGCGCACATCGTCGTGTTACCCCCTCCCCCCAGATTCACGAACCCTCAGGTTTTAGGATGATGAACTGAATTGGTGAAAGCGAGAGCTCCTCCTCCCCCTACTCCTCTTCCTCTTCCTCCTCCTCCTCCTCCTCCTCCTCCTCGTCCACCTCTGCCTCCCCCTCCTCCCCCTCCCCTCCTCCCCTCCTCCGTCTCCTCCTCCTCCTTCGCCCCATCATCCCTCCTCGTCCTCCCCCGCCGCCTCCTCCCCCGTTTCCTGCACCTCCTCCACCTCCCCTTCAGCACTCGGTACTGATGGCATTGGATCCGATTCCTCCTCCTTCTCCCTCTTGCTTTTCGT
>CAUYUJ010009931.1:10000-31227 GCA_963575745.1 Prorocentrum cordatum
GCCTATGCCGCCTAACTTACGGCGGCAGATTACACAACGCGCCCAACACAATACCTATATATATATATATATATACATATATATACACACATGAAGTACACCATATGGGGTGCACCGCACAGTTTACACCACAAGCCTTCCCCGCATGGCGCACACCACATATATATACATGTATATATATATATATATATACACGTTGATCGCATCATTTGTTCCGCATGTATTATACCACACATTGGGCATCACGGCAGGTTGCATCATATACTTTACGCCGCATAGCTTACTTCTAACACGGAGCATACACACTTGTTTCGTCGGCGGCTGGGCGGAGGGCGACTGCTCCGACGGATAGGCAACAGGGGACACGATGTATGCAAATTAGGGCCGCAATGCACGGAAGGAGGAGGAGGAGAAGGAGGAGCCCCGGCGCGACGGGATTAGAGGAAGCTGGGCCACTCAAAGCTGCCGGCTGCGCATAACATACGCACATACACAACGCAACAACTTACCGTGCAAGGCCCAAGCCGATGGGCAACAGCTGCTCGCAGCTGCGACAAGACCGTCACCGGGGGAAGGTATCGAGAACCCTGGGGCCCACGGGCCAAAAGCCAAGGCAGTGGGCGGTCTGGATCCAAAGCCTTGGAGGATCTGGAAGCAGCAGCCTCCCCCTGCACGGTTTGCCCCGGGGCCGTAAGCGAGGAGGAGGAGGAGGCGGAGGAGGAGGAGGAGGAGGAAGAGGAGGAGGAGGAGGAGGACGGGTCGCCTAAGCCCTTCGGAGAAACCCTCCAGCCCCCCCCCCTCCTGCAGTCGAGACGATCCGAAGCCTCTGACAAGTTCTCTCTCCAAGGGCGCCAAACTTCGCGCTCCGCGCTGCGCGAAGCGCGAAACGCGACCGCCTTTGCGTCCTCGCGCCACTGCGAGAAGAACCTTCTCGAGCCTCGAGCTCGCTCGCCGATCCTCCCCTCGCTCGCCGCCGATCCTGGGGGCACGCTCGCGGACGAGCGCGCGGCCGAGGGGAGCGCAGGCGAGGAGCAGAGGCGAAGGGGGCGCGGGGGGCGGGGGGCCTGCGGCGGCGCGGGCGAAGTCCGCCTCCGCCAGGGGGGCCTCCGGCGAAGCGGCGAGCTGGCCCAGGAGCTCGCGGGCCTTCTCGGACAGCGTGTCCACCTGGGGGGGAGGGGGGGGGGCCGCCCTCGTGCCCTGAGCGGGTTCCTCCCTCCTCCCCCCCAGACGAGCTCTGCTCCTCTTCGCCCTCGTGCCTACATATGTATATGTATGTACGTGTGTATATAAATATGCATGCATACACACACATACATGCATACATAAATACATACATACATACATACATACATACATACATACATACATACATACATACATACATACATACATACATGCATGCATGCATGCATGCATACCTACCTACCTACCTACCTACCTACCTACCTACCTACATACATACATACATACACACACACATACATACATACATACATACGTACATACATACATATATACATACATACATGCATGCATGCATGCATGCATCATGCATACATACATACATAATACATGCAATATATACATACATGCATGCATGCATGCATGCATGCATGCATATATACATATATACATACATACATACATACATACATACATACATACATACATACATACTACATACATACATACATACATACATACATACATACATTACATACATATATACATACATACATACATATATATACACACATGCATGCATGCATGCATGCATGCATGCATACCTACATACATACATACATACATACATGCATGCATGCATGCATGCATAGATACATACATGCATGCATACATACATACATGCATACATACATGCATGCATCCCTACCTACCTACCGACCTACCTACCTACCTACCTCCCCCCTCCCTCCCTCCCTCCCTACCTACCTACCTGCATACATACATACATGCATGCATGCATGCATGCATACATACATACATACATTCATACATGCATGCACACATACATACATGTATAGATATGTATATCTATATATATATAGAGAGAGAGAGAGAGAGACAAAATAACAACAACAAAAAAAACAATCGTTCCCGGTGCGCCCCGCCCCGTGCTGACCGGCGTCTGACTGCCTTGGACCACTCGGCACCCGCGGACTTGAAGAGTGTCTACCTTGAAGGTCGGGCGTGTCGCCCTGCAGGCGAATTTTGGACGAAAGCAAATAGTCAAACATTTTCTGAAATTGTCACACAACAAATCGTCCCCAGACTATTTTTCCAAACAATCCTGTGGTGTTGGGTCCTCGTTTTAAAGACGGTGCCCCGCGTCTCCTTCTCCTCCCGCTGCCCCCTCCCTCCTCCCTCCTCCCCCTCCTTGCCTCTGCTCTCGGCACACCCCTCACACGTTTCGTAGCCCCATAGGAAGCTCCACCGAAGGTCCCAGTGGCACAGCCCGCATGCGGTTCCCCCACCCAGGGCAGCGTTTCGTACCCCCATAGGGAGCTCCACCGAAGGTCTCAGTGGCACAGCCCGCATGCGGTTCCCCCACACAGGGCAGCGTTTCGCACCCCCATAGGGAGCTCCACCGAAGGTCCCAGTGGCACAGCCCGCATGCGGTTCCCCCACCCAGGGCAGCGCTTCGTACCCCCATAGGGAGTCTCACCGAAGGTCCCAGTGGCACAGCCCGCATGCGGTTCCCCCACCCAGGGCAACGTTTCGTAGCCCCATAGGGAGCTCCACCGAAGGTCCCAGTGGCACAGCCCGCATGCGGTTCCCCCACCCAGGGCAGCGTTTCGTAGCCCCATAGGGAGCTCCACCGAAGGTCCCAGCGGCACAGCCCGCATGCGGTTCCCCCACACAGGGCAGCGTTTCGTACCCCCATAGGGAGCTCCACCGAAGGTCCCAGTGGCACAGCCCGCATGCGGTTCCCCTGCCCAGGGCAGCGTATCGTGGCCCCATAGGGAGCTCCAACGAAGGTCCCAGTGGGGGTGTTCGCATGCGGTTCCCCCACCCAGGGCAGCGTTTCGTAGCCCCATAGGGAGCTCCACCGAAGGTCCCAGTGGCACAGCCCGCATGCGGTTCCCCCACCCAGGGCAGCGCTTCGTAGCCCCATAGGGAGCTCCACCGAAGGTCCCAGTGGCACAGCCCGCATGCGGTTCCCCCACCCAGGGCAGCGTTTCGTGGCCCCATAGGGAGCTCCACCGAAGGCCCCAGTGGGTGTTAGCATGCGTCCCCCCCCCCCCTCCGCCCCCCAGGGCAGCGCTTCGTGGCCCCATAGGTAGCTCCCCCGAAGGTCCCAGTGGCGCAGTTCGCATGCGTCCCCCCCACCCAGTACAGCGCTTCGTGGCCCCATAGGGAGCTCCACCGAAGGTCCCAGTGGCGCAGTTCGCATGCGTCCCCCCCCCACCCAGTACAGCGTTTCGTGGCCCCATACGGGGCTCCCCCGAATGCGATACCCACAACTGCATATGGTTGGGTCCTTCGCCAGGCTAATTTGACTATTTTTGAGTGTCCCTCCCGTAGAGGGACCGACTTACGTCTACCTGGGCAGGGGGGGTCTCGCCAGAGAGGGGTGACAGGGACCTCCGCGTGGCGGGGAGGGGGAGTCTCAGGAGCGGGGAGGGTGCGCGAACGGGAAGCGGGGGGGAACCCAGTCTTGTCTCCACAGGGAGGATCGAGGGAGGACAGACGGGGCACCGAGGGGCGATGGGAAGCATTATGAGCATCGTTGAGCCGATCCCCATCTCCAGCGGCGTGGCCCGGGCCCCCCTGGCCGATTTACCCCCCCCTGGATGGGGATATAGAGGTCGTTCTCTTCGGGCTTCGAGGGGTGTATCCCCAACTGGGGTGGTGATTTGGTGGGGGTCTCGAAGGAGATGGAAATGGGGATGGGGATCGGATAAACGATACCGACACCTGGGCTCTCCTGGTGGGCTGTCCAAGCGGGGGATGGCTCGGCAGCTCTCTCCCAGGGCCCCTGCCCAGGGAAAGGCTGGAGATGCCACTGGGCGCTGGACGGCGCAGGCTCGTCCTCGGGGCCGCCAACAAGGGATAGCTCGGGAGGAGGAGGAGGAGGAGGAGAAAGAGGAGGAGGAGGAGGAGGAGGAGGAGGAGGAGGAGGAGGAGGAGGAAGAGGAGGAGGAGGAGGAGGAGGAGGAGGGAGGAGAAGGAGGAGGAGGGAGAAGGAGGAGGGAGGAGGAGGAAGGAAGAGAAGGAGGAGGAGGCAGCTCTCTCCCAGGGGGCTGCCCACCAAGAATCCGGCTGCTCCAATCTTCGACTCAGACATGATCGCGTCGAAAAAAAACAGGACGGAAGGTTGTTGGCTATGTTCGGGCCCCGGGAGGGCCCTCGCAGGGTCTCGGGACCGTCAGAAAACGACTCGGGACGAAAAATCGGTCCCGGGGAGAAAAGGTCGGGACTTCCAGGGACGCCGTCGCATGTCCGGGGATGCGTGGGCCCCGGAGGTCCGGACCACTTCCTCGGGGCCGGCTCCTCGTCCCGCGTCGTGCTGGCTCGCGCTCTCGCAGGCCCGGCGGGGCCGCCGGGGCGGCGGCCCCCCGAGGAGGAGGAGGAGGAGGAGGAGGAGGAGGAGGAGGCCAGGATAGGGGGCAGGAGGGGATCAGCGAGACTTCTTTACTCTCTCAGCGCCTCCGGAAGTTGCTGTCCAGAGACTGGCCTTAAGATCTGCTCAGCTCTGCGCTGAAAATGGCTTGTGCCAAAATGTTGTGGTGCCGATGCCGACGAAACGTGAGCAGCAACAGCAATCCACCACCTACCCCAACCTCTACACCATTAATTCGCTAGAGTACAAGATTTGTTGCAGACGTCTTAGGGTGGAGGGGCCCGAATTGCACCAGCTTAGACCAATGGATTGGGAGCTTTCCCCGAATCGCGAACGAAAAGCTTGTTCAAGCCACGATCTAAGGACTGGGTGCCCATTCAGAGCAGCTACCTCTCTCTCTGTAGTTCCTGCACTGTAGCAGGGTGGTGCCCTACAACTAGCCAGGAAAAAAACTCTCTCTTGGGTTCCACTCGGCGTCGAGGGGGCTCGGCGCCTGTGGAAGAAAAGCGTGCCTCAGCTACGAGGGCAGATTGCCGGAACATGCTGAGCGTGTATTCGTCTGCAAAACTCTCGCGAAGCCTACTCTCTATGGTGGCTATAGACTGTTGGTATAGGCCTCGAGTGCTACACAATCGACTTACTCTCTGTGCAAAGGCTTTTGGCCATGAGCTGTGCACGTGGCGCGGTTGAGCACTGGAGGGAGATAGAGGAGGGGCGAGAGAGGACGGTTTCAGAAAGTGTGAGACTGAAAAATGATCCCGTTCCTTCCTCACCAGCAGATCCAGGAACTGTACCTCGCGCCATGCCCATGTTATCTTCATCGGGTAGATGTGAGCGAGCGCCTGCATCTCCCTGAAGAGCGACATTGTGCTTGAAGCGAGCCCCCCACTCAGGAGCAGTATGTCATCTCTGAACCTCCAGGAGGAGGAGGAGGAGGAGGAGGAAGAGGAGGAGGAGGAGGAGGGAGGAGAAGGAGGAGGAGGGAGAAGGAGGAGGGAGGAGGAGGAAGGAGGAGAAGGAGGAGGAGGCAGCTCTCTCCCAGGGGGCTGCCCACCCAAGAATCCGGCTGCTCCAATCTTCGACTCAGACATGATCGCGTCGAAAAAAAACAGGACGGAAGGTTGTTGGCTATGTTCGGGCCCCGGGAGGGCCCTCGCAGGGTCTCGGGACCGTCAGAAAACGACTCGGGACGAAAAATCGGTCCCGGGGAGAAAAGGTCGGGACTTCCAGGGACGCCGTCGCATGTCGGGGGATGCGTGGGCCCCGGAGGTCCGGACCACTTCCTCGGGGCCGGCTCCTCGTCCCGCGTCGTGCTGGCTCGCGCTCTCGCAGGCCCGGCGGGGCCGCCGGGGCGGCGGCCCCCCGAGGAGGAGGAGGAGGAGGAGGAGGAGGAGGAGGAGAAGGAGGAGAGGAGGAGGAGGAGGTCGGGAGGCCCTGGCTGCCCCGCAGCGGCCAGCCCCCCCGAGGCCCCCCCAGCACGCGGCCGTGGGCCCCACGGGGGGGGGGGGTCCACGCCTGCCCCGGGAGGGCAACGCGGGCCCTCCGGGGCGTGCCGCGACCTCACAGGTGGGCCTGCTTTCCACCACCACCACCACCACCACCACAGGCAGGAGGGGGAGGGGGATCCTCCTCCTCCTCCTCCTCCTCCTCCTCCTCCTCCTCTCCTCCTCTCCTCTCCTCCTCCTCATCCTCCTCATCCTCCTCTTCGTCCTCCTCCTCATCCTCCACCCCCTTCCCCCTCCAACTTATGGTGGTGGCGGTGGGAAACAAGCCCATGACTCAGGGTCGACAGATCGTCCTCGATGCTCCTCGGGTCGCTTCCGCAGTCGCTGGGGGGCCTTCCAGCAGCTGCCTGCACCTCCCCTGGCTCCGGCTCCCCCGCAACACAAAGGCCCGCCAGGCTGGCTCCAAGACGGCCCGTCACGTCGCAATATCGTATCCGCCATGGCCGCAAAAGCCTGCCAGGACGGCCCAGGAGGCCCTCGAGACCGCGCGGGCCCTCCAGGCGTGCCGCGACGGCCTCAGGGTCGGAAAATCGTCCTCGATCGGGTCCCCGCGGGTGGATCTCCGCGGGTGCCTGTGTGGCCCCACTTCGCGGCTCCGCCCGCGAGGGCACCCCCGTGGGTGCCAGTGGCCTGTCCTATAGTGTATGCTTTTATGCCGCATCCGCATGGTGGTGAAACCCAATGGTCCGCCAGCGTGGACCACAGACAGTGCGATGTTGCCGTGTGCTGTATGAGCTGAAGATTGTGTGACCAAAAACTATGTGGTGCCAACTATGTGACGTAAGGTATGTGGTGCAAGCTATGTGGTGCAATAGATGTGGTGCAATGTGTGTGGTGCAAGATGTGAGGTAAAGGCGATGTTGTGCAAGCCATGAGGTGCGAGCCATGATGTAATACATGTGTTGCAGTCCGCGTGATGCAGGCTATATAATATACTGTCCGCGATGCAAGCTATGAGGTGCAGTCTCAGTGAAGCAGCATGTGGAGCGAACTATACATTGCACGCTGCGTGGTGCATTATCAGTGGTGCAATAGACGTGATGCAAGCTGTGCAATGCAATGTGTTTGTGGTGCTCGCTTTGTGGTGTACCTAGGGACCAAAAGATCCTTTCGGTATGCCCAAGGAAGGTCCCCAAAACGATGATCTAAGAGAAAAGGGTGAGGAGCAGGAGGAGGAAAATCCATTCACCCCGCTCACTGAACCCCCGAAACTAGATTCACCAGCCCAACGGGCCAAAGGCGTACAAAAAACGGTAACAGGTGAGTTGCTGATCTAACTCGCGCGCGCGACGGCCACTAGGGGTCCCCAGACGAAAAACACCCTGGGCGGAAGCTGGACACATCCCGGAAACGTCCGAGGCGGTCGGTCTCACACTCCTTGGGGCTGTCGTCGGAGCCATCAAAATCGCCCCAGGAGCGCCCAAAGGGACCCCAAGGGAGCTCCAAGGGGGCCAAGAGTCGGGATCAATAGGTGGCAAGCCGCAAAATGACCCGAAAACAATCCCAAAAGGCCTCAAGAAAGCCCCGAGATGATTCCTGACAGGCCCACGAGTGCCCCCAGATACTCAAAAATGTTGATTCCCCTCAGGTTTGGGAAAGATTTTGCCGTCACCACCTTTTCGGGCTTTCGACCAGGGGACGGCCCAAGAGGCCCCCAAGATCGCCCCGAGTCCGACCAAGAGGCTCCCAGGACGGCCCCAAGACAGCCCACGAGGGCCCCAAGACAGCCCAAGAGGCCTCCCAAGAGGGCTCCAAAGTCTCCCAAGTGGGCCCTGAAGAGGGGGGAATCGGACTGACATGTCAACCCCTTCCCCGAAAAATGGCCCCGCGAGACCGCCAGCAGGCTCCTAAGAGGCCCCAGGAGGTCCCAAAAATACCGCCAGGAGGCCGCCGAGAGGCCTCCCAGGAGACCACAAGAAGCCTCTCATAGAGGCGACTTGTTTACGACCCAGTTTGGCCCAAATCATGCTCCAAGAAGCCATAGAGAGGCCTCATCCTCATACTCCTCTCTTCTTTATCCTCCTTCTCCTCGTTCGGCCCGAGGGACCCCGCGGGAGCGCCAAGAGGCCACTCGAGCCGGGATCCATGGGCGGCAGGTTCCAGGATGGCCTCCATAAACTTCCGAAGGGCTTCAAGATAGCCCCCGAATGCTAGAAGAGGCCAAAATTCATGGCTGTCCATCGCCCGACCACTTTAGGTCCCCAGGACGGCCACGACACGGCCAAAGAGGGCCCCAAGACGGCCCCAGCGGCCTCGCAATAAGCCTCCACATACCCCAAGAGTTGGCCGCGAGCCTGGGGGGAAAAGAGAAGGAGCGGGCCTTCTCAGAAGGCTAGGAAGTCCCCCAGCTTTCTGGAAAGTTTTCGGAGCCTTCCCCGAAGACGCGAAAAACTTCACGGAAGGCGCGAGGGCTTATGAGAAGTACCGCCGCCCTCTGAGAAGGCCTTCTCCTTCTCATTTCCCCCCCTCGCTCGCCGCCGAAAGAAGCCTCCACAACGCCAAGAGGGTCCGACGAGGAGGAGATCGAGCTCAAATTCCGAGCCCTCTCCCAACGAGTGGCCCTCCACACCGCCAGAAAGCCCCCCCCAGCAGGGCCTCCGAGGGACCTCTGCGAGAGGCCCCTCCGAGAGGCCCCCAGGACGCAGGACCCTCCCCCCCCCAGAGGCCCCGAGAGGCCCCGAGGTTGCCCCCCAAAAGAGGCCCCACGCGGCCCCCCAAAAACAATGCCCCCGCGGGCACGCGGGCAAGCGCCCAGAAGATGCCACAATGAGCCCCCACGAGGCTCCCAGGACGGCCCAAGAGGGCCTCAACTCCAAGAGGGAAGGGGACACGAAGAGCCACCTGGAGCCCTCCGCCCACGCCCTGCCCGCGCAGCACCTCCAGGAGGCCACCACCGCCCACCGGCGCCGCGGTGGCAACGACCACGAAGGGGCAACCGTCCGCGATGGAACCGTCTGGGCCGGCGGAATGAGCATAGACAGGGGCCCAAGGACACACATATGTATATATATATATATATATATATGAGACGCACAGATAACAGGATTCCCCCTATGTCCTCATATGTTCTGGGTTGTTGTCTTCCCCCCCACTTCCCATATTTTCCCAGATGTTCTGGGGAATCGACGAGTAATTGTGTCTATGTTTTTCCCTCCTGAGCATCGAGAAACCAAAAGATACCGATACCGCTACTCCCTGGACCTCTCCTGAGGTGCGTTCTGACCAGGATTGCGAGGTGAATCCAGCCGTGGCGACGAGGGCCTCCCAGGAGGTCCATAAAGGCGCAAGCGAGGGAAGGGTACCAGGATGGGTACCTGTTCCTCCTCTACGATGTCACGTTTTCTCATTTGGCGTTTCAGACTGGGCGGAAAGGGGGGGGAGGGGGGGGTTCTGGCTCCGGACCTCTGCTGAATGCGACTGTTTGCAACAGTGTGTCGCATGGGGGAGAGACTCCACTTGCTTGAAACAGGCGCCAAAGACAGCCAAGATCTACTCCATGGGGGGGGGGAAGGGGGGGTGCGAGGGCCCGCGCCGATGCGCAAAACACTCAGTAAGAAAACGATCACACGCGATTTAATGATAGCGGATTTGGGGGGGGAGGGGGGGGTGCGAGGGCCCGCGCCGATCGGCAAACAAATGAATAAGAAAACGATCACAAGCGATTGAATGATAGCGAATTTTTTGGGGGGAAGGGGGGGTGCGAGGGCCCGCGCCGATCGGCAAACCATTGGATAAGAAAACGATCACAAGCGATTGAATGATAGCGAATTTTGGAGGGGAAGGGGGGGTGCGAGGGCCAGCGCCGATCGGCAAACCAATGGATAAGAAAACGATCACAAGCGATTTAATGACAGCGAATTTGGGGGGGGAGGGGGGGGTGCGAGGGCCCGCGCCGATCGGCAAACCGATGGATAAGAACACGATCACGAGCAATTCAGTGATGGCGGGACGACCGTCCCTGCTCGCGTGGGCGGCTCTCCCAGGCCCCCTGCGAGAGAGACCACGCTGCCAACTAAAGGCGGCGGCGGAGCCTCCGCGGGCGTCATGGCCACGTCCGAGGCCGCGAGGCCACCTCCCGCCACCGCAGGCAGGGGCGGAGGGGAGGAGGATCGAGGATCGAGGATCGAGCGGTTTCGAGGATCGAGCTCGTTTCGAGGATCCGAGAGGACCGAGGAGGATCGAGAAGGGCCGAGGGCCGAGGAAACCAGAGACCGAAGAGGATGGAGGAGGGAGGATCGAGGATCGAGGGCCCGGATGATTCGAGGATCGAGGATCGAGGATCCAGATGCTTCGAGGATCGGGACGTCTCGAGGATCGAGTATCGAGGGGGATCGAGGACAGATGACGAGGATCGAGGACCGAGGAGGATCGAGGAGGGGGGATCGAGGATCGAGGATCCTGATGTTCCGAGGATCGAAGATCTGGATCTCTCGAGGATCGAGGAGGATCGGAGCTCGATGATCGAAGAAGATCGAAGATTAAGTCGGGCGTGTCCCCCTACAGGGGGATTTTTGACGAGAAATAAGAAATACCCCAAAAATGCTCCAACATTGTCAAGAAATACTCAAAAAATAGTCCCCTGACTACTAGAGGGATACAGGCCCGACTGAAATCGAAGATCGAGAATCGAGGATGGTTTCTCGGTGTCGGCCTCCGTAGGGTGGGGCCGTCTCGGGCCCCCCGGGAGGTCATCTCAGGAAAATCGATCCGGGAGGGATCGACCCGCTGGTGCGGAACACAGGGGGGGAGGAGGTCCACGGAATGATTCTGATTTCGAAGAAGGGCCCAGCCCAGACCCCTTCGAGTCGTGAAAGAATTGCAGCGAAGGGTTCCATATTCTCGGCCTCCAGTAGCCCTTACCGGGCCTGGTGACAATCAAAAATCGGCATCATCGCGTGGTACAATACTGGCAAACAGACCGCCCGCTGAAGAGGAGGGAAAGAATGGCACCCGCGACAGGCGTTAACAAATCGTCCCCCCACCCCCGCATCGGCGGCCCTGGCGCAGAGAAAATAGGAGGAGGAGGAGGAGGAGGAGGAGGAGGAGGAGCTCCGCATCGAGCCGCATCGGCGATGCGGCGCGATCCTCCGACCCCGTCTGCGCGGACCCCGTCTGGGAAGCCCGAGGGGAAGAGGGCGCACGCCAGTGCTCGTTCGCCACTCCTCCTGGGGAGGGCATGCCAACGCCTCTAAGGAAGTCCCAAGCGAGAGCGCGATTCCTGAATAAAATGCGAGGAGGTCTCGGGCGGGAGCGGGGGTCCAGGCTAAATTGTGAGGAAATACCAGGCGGGAGCCGCTGTTGTTGTAAACCGAGGGGCCAACGACACAGTTTGACCCTCAAAACTTTCCCTGATAAATAACAGGGTGCGAGCACCGGGAAGGGCACTTCAATCGAACAAAAAAGAATGTGCACCGGACGGGGGGGATCAACAATAATTATTCTTCAGAAATGAGAGTTCAACAACAACATCAACAACAACAACAACAACAATCATTTGAAGACTGTTCGCCCTTATCTGCTCGAGTGTCGAATAACGCGAATTTCCCAAACCCTCGATACCCGCCCTTTTCGTCTTCGATCGAACCCCTTTTGGGGGGTATACCCTTCTTCCCTGCAGGCCGGGCCCCGGCAAGCGGCGGGGCGGCCGCGGACCGTCGGCCTGGCCAGCGGCAGCGCTGATCGGCGGGGCGGCCGCGGACCGTCGACCCGACCCCAAGAGGGACGGACAGGGGACCGACGACGACGACGACGACGACGACGTCGACGACGACGGCAACGACGGCGACGGCGACGACGACGACGAGCGAAAGCGAGAGCGAGAGAGAACGACAGCAGAGCCACGAAGGACACGAAGTAGGCCACGAAGGGCGACAGCGGGGACACGAAGGGAATGCGTATGGGGCCACGAAGAGCGCGAACGAGCGTGGGCCACGAAGGGCAGATAATGCGGGGCCACAGAAGGCAACGATGGGGCCACTGAGGGTAGCACCTGGGCCACGTAGGACAAAGAGGGGGCCACAAACGGCGACAGCGGGGCCACGAAGGGCATGCACATGGGGCCACAACGGGCGCGAACGAGCGGGGGCCACGAAGGGCATACGTATGTTGGGCCGCGGAGGGTACGGACGGGGCCACTGAGGGCAGCAACGGGGACACGAAGGGCAGCGAGGGGGCCACGAAGGGCGACAGCGGGGCCACGAAGGGCATGCATATGGGGCCACCACGGGCGCGAACGAGCGGGGGCCACGAAGGGCATACATATGGGGCCACGAAACAAAGCAAGGGGGCCACGAAGGGCTGCAACGGGGCCACGAAGGGCAGCAACGGGGCCACGAAGGGCTGCAACGGGGCCACGAAGGGCTGCAACGGGGCCACGAAACAAAGCGATGGGGACCACGAAGGGCTGCAACGGGGCCACGAAACAAAGCAAGGGGGCCACGAAGGGCTGCAACGGGGCCACGAAGGGCAGCAACGGGGCCACGAAGGGCTGCAACGGGGCCACGAAGGGCTGCAACGGGGCCACGAAGGGCAGCGAGGGGGCCACGAAGGGCTGCAACGGGGCCACGAAACAAAGCGAGGGGGCCACGAAGGGCTGCAACGGGGCCACGAAGGGCAACGAGGAGGCCACGAGGGGCTGCAACGGGGCCACGAAACAAAGCGATGGGGGCCACGAAGGGCTGCAACGGGGCCACGAAACAAAGCAAGGGGGCCACGAAGGGCTGCAACGGGGCCACGAAGGGCAGCGAGATCCCGATTCCTAGGTAATTTGTGATGGAGTCCTAAGCGTGAGCGCGACTCCTGGGTACCTGGGTGTCGGGAGCGCGGCGCTGGAGTAAATTGCAAGAAATCCCAACGCAAGGGCGCTATTCTTTAGTAAATTGCAAGCGAGTCTCCAGCGAGAGCGCGACTCCAGAGCGCAGGAGGAGCGACTCCTGAATAAATCGTAAGGAAGTCCCAAGCGAGAGCGCGATTCTTGAATAAAATGCAAGGAAATCTCGGGCGGGAGCGGGGGTCCTGGCTAAATTGTGAGGAAGTCTCAGGCGGGAGCCGTTGTTGTTGTAACCCGAGGGCCAGGGGGCCAGTTTGAGCAGGAAGACTTTCCTTGACCAAAAAACCAAGTGCGAGCCCCCGGGGGGGCACTTCAATTGAAAAAACAATGTGCACCGGTGAGGGGGGACCAACAATAATTATTCTTCAAGAATGAGAGTTCAACAACAACAACAACAACAACAACAAAAGCAGCAACAACAACAACAACAACAACAACAACAACAACAATCATTTTACCCGAACGCTCAGTGTTCTCCCCAATGCCAGGGTTTTCTTGCGACACCAGCCAATACCCCCACTTCGTGGGGGGGCCGTTCAAGCTCTACCAAATATCCAAACGACTCTTCGAGACCACCCACACCCAGCTTCCCGCCCTATGACGTTGGGACACTTCACTTCGTGGCGTGCGGACGACCCTGGCTACTACACTGGCGTGGGGTACACACCCACAGAGGTTGATCACATCTGTTACATATGATGTGGTACACGGTACACGTGAGATGGTACGCAGTGCCAAGATAGTTGGTCACATTTTTGGGGCAAATTCGTGGGGATGCGATTACAGAAGTACATGTGTTACACTGATGTTATACAGTCCCAAGGATGACGCATGCATTGCTCATAGACTCATGGCGCTATGATCCTAACTCTCAGTGCCCAACGCGCGCGTGCACAGCCAGACGGAGGGAGAGAAACACATGTATACAAGGTTCGTGACATACGCACGGTCCACCATGTTGTAAACGATCGCATGCACGGTAAGTTCTGAAATTATACGTATGTACAAGCAGACATGCGAGGGAGAAAGGGAGATGGCCATCGACAGTTCCAATACGGCTCCAAGGCGGAAGAGGGGGAGGAGGAGCAGGACAAGGAGGAAAGGAGAGAAGCGAGAAAGGAAGAACGCCTCCTGGGGCCATCTTGGGGGTCTCTTGGAGCCACCTTGGAGCCTCTCTGGAACCTCTTGGGGGCCTCTTGGAGTCCTCTTGAAGCCTCTTGGGACCATCTTGGGCGCCTCTTTGGGCCTCATGGACGCCTCTTGGGGCCATCTTGCGCGCCTGTTGGGGCCATCTTGGGTTTTAAAGATTCATCAAGAGACCGCGAATGGATTTCGAGATTTTTCGGATGAGAAAGTAGTGCGTTTTCATATGTTTTCTGAACATCGCATCTTGAAATTATTGAAAACCCATTGTGTTTGGCAGGATTTCGACATGCGCGCGCGGCGGCCGCGCGCATGTGCACTTCGTCTCATTTTTTGCAAGGGATGGTGGCCCTCGCAGGCGCGCAACCGTTGTTGGAGAAGTTCAAAGCACCTGAAGAAGTAGCACGCAAAGACCCTTTTGACAGAAATGTTTAAAAAGTGGTGTGTTTCCTATGAATCCGCAAGAGCGCGCGGAAGGACATTTTGACAATTTTTTCTTAAAAAACCATTGGGTTTTTGATGTTTTTATGTTAAAATCGTTACGAAACCTAAGGTTTTGGAAGGATTTCGTCTTGCGAGCGCGAATGTCCACTTTACCTTATTTTTTGCAAGGGATTCTTGAAATTTGATCAACTAAGAACAAGAATTTTCATTTTCTATTGTTTTTTGCAAGGGAAAACGAGCGTCAACAAAAAACCGGATCCGGGGGTAATCCACTTTTCTGAAGCTTTCGCAAAAAAATGATGAAAATGTAGCTGCGGCCTAGGTTTTGGGCGGGGGGCGTGCACCAGGGGGTCCAACAATAATAATTCTTTAGAAGTAATAGTGTTCAACAACAACAACAAAATGCTCAGATGGCGAAGCGTGAAGCCCAGACCCCCCACGCCGTGACTTGTTCACCACCTCGACCCCAGAGGTCCGGACCCCTTCCCTGGGACCAGGCTCTTCCTGCCGAGTCGTTTTGGTGACGGCCCCGAGGCCCGGCAATGGAGAGACCAGAAGGCACCGATACCGCCACTCCCCTGACCTCTCCTGGGGTGCGTTCTGACCAGGATTTCGAGGCGAATCCAGCGGAGGCGACGAGGGCCTCCGAGGAGGCCCAAAAAGGGGAAAACGAGGGAATGGTAGATGTATGGGTTGATGTTGCTTAAATCGTATTTAAGGACCACATCCCCCCCCAAAAAAACGAGCACCCAGAAAAGTGTCGAAACAGTGTCGAACGAGTGTCGCCTCCCAGGGCCCGACACGTGAAAACCCACAAGTTTTGGTACTCTCTTGGTGCTCGGAATTCTTTCAGGTGATCAAGGCCAGAGTAGGTTGGAAAAGTATAAGCCTGGGTACCTTGCCCTCATCTGAGGCGAAGGGCCCCCGGAGGCCGCACATAGCAACAAGCCTCCCGTCGCGGTCCTTTCACAGCGCGAGGCGACGAGTGCCTCCCAGGAGACACAACACGGGGAAAGCGAGGGAGGGGTGGAGGGAGGGGGAAAACGAGGGAGGGGAGGGGGGAAAGCGAGGGAGGGGGAAACGACGGAGGGGCAAAACGAGGGAGGGGGAAACGAGGGAGGGGGAAAACGAGGGAGGGGGAAAGCGAGGGAGAGGTGGAGGGAAGGGGAAAAAACGAGGGAGGGGCAGAGGGTATGCGCACCTCCTCCTGCGCCCAGGCGAGGGGCCCCATGGAGGCCGAGCATAATTAGCGAGAAGCCTCCCGTCGCGGCGGCTCTCTGCACAGCGCGAGAGGGCGGCAGGGGGCCTAAGAGGCTCGCCCCCAGCGTCATGACGTCCCAGCCTACCTTTTGGTCTCAGCAAGGGATCCCAACGTCGTGCTTCGCGCTGCGCGAAGCGCGAAGTGCGAATAACTTCGCGCTCTCTCGCGCCGCCTCCCAGAGGGAGGAGAGGAGGAGGAATCGGAGCCGAACCGCGAAGCGCGAATCACTTCGCGCCCTCGAGGGCGCCCTTGCTTAGGTCGAGCATGTCCTCCTACAGGCGGATTCGGGACGAACCACAAAAATTATCCTGGCGAAGGAGGACCCAACCATGTGCAGTTGTGAGTAACGCGTTGCGCGTGCCGCTTTCGGTGAAGCTTCCTGGCGTGAGGGACGTGCCGTAGTGGGTGGGGGAGATGCATGCGGGCGGTGCCACTGGGGCCTTCGGTGGGGCCCTATGGGCCACGGGACGCTGTATTGGGCGTCCTACAGGCGGATTCTGGACGGAACATAAGAAATACCCAAAAAAACATCAAACATGGTCAAACAAATAATAGGACCACCGTCCCTAGACTATTTGCTGACTATCTCTGAGCATTCCTCCTGTAGAGGGACACGCCCGACTTCACTTTTAGCCTCGACCACCAGCGAGAATCTCGAGCACAAAGAAGGTACCGAAGCTTGACGCTTCGCGCGTCGGGACCCGGGAGGCGATGCTCGTTCGACGCTGCTTCGGTACTCTTCTCTGGGTGCTCGGCATGAATTTTGTCTGGGATGCCGTCCTTGATGCGAGGCGGGGACTCGTCCACATCCACCGCCTGGGAAGACGACGTCCTGGTGCCCCAGCGGGCGGTGGACATGGATATATAATCTGACCCCCGGGGGCCCGACTATGTCCATGTCCACCGCCTGCCGAGATCCCCGAAAGCTGATCCTCCAGGCGGTGGTCATGTACAAATTTCGGGGATGGACAGAACCCCCTTCAGCAAAACGCGGTGCAGTGAGAACGACCCTGGGCCCAAACCTGGCGGGCGCAGGCCTGGAAGATGGCGGCCACGGCGCCCGCTCGAGAACCGAAAACGGACAATTCACTAATCGACGTGTCAGGGTGGGGGCTCTGTCCACCCCCGAAGAGTCCCGCCGCGGACTTGCGCACGATGGGAGCAGCACAACTCCGGAGCACCAGCGCTCCGGCCAGGAGGCGCCCCCCGGGAGGCGCCGCCCAGCGGCTCGGCGCACCGCTTCGTGGGGCCTCTTCTGGCGGCGTCCTGGGGCCCTCTTGGGGCCTCTTGAGGGGGGGTCCTGGGGGCCACTTGGAGGGGCCTCTCGAGGGTGGTGTCCTGTGAGCCACTTGGAGGGGCCTATTTCTGAGGCCCCTTGGAGGCCCTGTTGGGGGGGGCTGTGGCTGTCTGGCGGTGTGGAGGGCCACCCGCTGGGAGAGGGGTCGGAGTTTGAGCTCGGGCTCCTCCTCGTGGGACCCTCTTGGCGTTGTGGAGGCTTCTGGCGGCGGCGAGCGAGAAGGAGAAGGCCTTCTCAGAGGGCGGCGGTACTTCTCAGAAGCCCTCGCGCCTTCTGAGAAGTCTCCTGTGTCTTCGGGGGAGGCTTAGGCAACTTCTTAGACGGCCGGTGGACTTCCGAGCCTTCTCAGAAGGCCCGCACCTTCTCACTTCCCCCCAGGCTCGCCGCCGACATACTACGTTAGGTTCGCGCGGCGTCGGCGCGCGCAAAGGTCTTCGACACCGCGTCGGTCCTTCAGCCTTGAATCGATCGCGGGCGCGATCGTTCAAGGTCCAATTCAGTCGGGTCCAGAGGCGATACCGTATCCATCGATGCTTCCGAGTCGCAGAATTCATCGGGGACCTTCTGACCCGGGTCAATCCAATCTTGCCCCTGCAGGATCCTCCAGGATCCTGCACCCAAACCTGGGTCGGTGCACCCCTATCCCTGCAGGATCATGCAAGATCAGGCGCTCTCGCTGACCCCCGCTTGCATAGACCCCCGTCTCTTGAGGTCTGTAATTCCCAGCCTCCTCCTCCTCCTCCTCCCTCCTCTCCTCCTCCTCCTCCTCCTCCTCCTCCTCCTCCTCCTCCTCCTCCCTCCTCCTCCTCCTCCTCCTCCTCTCCTCCTCCCTCTTCCTTCCTTCCTTCCTCCTCCTCCTCCTTCCTCCTCCTCCTCCTCATGAGTTCTCGGCGCGCGCGCCGCGCCAGGGGGCGCACGCGCAAACGCTGTGTAGAAGTATGCTTGGGCGATGCCGGTGGCCCTCCTTCTCCTTCCACTCCGTCCTCTCTCTCCCGTTCCTCTCCGCCTCCTTCTCCGCCTCGCCCTCCTCCGTCTCCCCCGGGCCTCGGTTCAGACTCCCGCCGGACGGCCGAAGAGGCTCCCAGGAAGGCCCCGGACGGCCGAAGAGGCTCCCAGGAAGGCCCCAGGACGGCCCAGGAGGCCCTCAAGATGGCCAAAGCGATCTGCCAGACGGCCCCAAGACGGCACGAGAAGGTCCTCAGACGGCCCAGTAGAAACCCAAGATTCAGATGTCTTCAGGGCCCCGAGGGGGCCACAAGACGGCCCAGAGAGGGCCACAAGACGGCCCAGAGAGGTCCACAAGATAGAAACCGAAGGCGCCAAACTGCCCAAAAGCGCCCTAAGACGGCCTCAGGAACCCCAGGGGGCTCCGAGAAGTCCCCAAGAGGCCCGCAAAGGCCCCCCAAGGGACCCCCAACAAATCCCAACAGGCCGCAAGAGAGGAGGGAAGAAGAGGAATTGAGGAAGACGACGACGACGAACACGAAGAGAGACATCCCGACGCGGCGCGGCAGAGGGTGTCGCACTCAACGGCTCTCGCAAACCGCGGGGCACGAGGTGCCATACTTTACGGCGTCCTGTGCGAATGGCCCACGGCAACACTCAGGTTGAGCGAACGCGGCCCCCAACAAATGCGCCCACACGTGCCTCTCTCTCTCTCTCTCCCTCTCTCTCTTTTTCTCTCTCTCTCTCTCTCTCTCTTTCTCTCCCGATACTCGCAATAATTCACTGAACTGCTTCACCTCCGCGCCTTCATTTCCCCTGAAGCATCCCTGGTTCACCCTGCCCACCCAAGCAAGCGAGCTGGTCGCGCATCTCGACGACCGTGCGCTGTCGACAGGTGCGCAGGAAAGAGCAGATGCAGCATGAGGAAGGACATGTGATAAAGAAAACTGAAAACTGTCCAGAGGGCGATGGAAATGGTAAGACTGCCATGGCAACGGAAATGTTCGAAAATTGAGACAGATCGGCATTGTGCTGCCGATTGGGATTAGAGCCTGGCAACACAATATCGCAACGCATCCCTGATAGAAAACCATGTGCCACGACACATGTGCACAGTGACCTCTCGACACGATGAAACCGACATGTGCGAAACGACGGCGAAAACAAATGCACGTGGATGCAGGCCGACTGCATGGGGAATCGAGGAATCGGCCGCCAGCTCAGGATCGGTAACGCAATATGAACAGGAGTGGGGACTGTTCGGCACGTCGCGGAGTGGCCAGAGGCTCACAGAGACGTGAGCGATCCAAGGATTGTCGGATTCGCAGGGGCGCGGACCGATCTGTCAGAAGTAAGGGAAGAAAAACGCCATAAGCAACACCTTGCGGCGCTCCGCGCAGACTTCTTGGATCCGCGCTGGGGCCCCGCTGGCGGCGCCTCCGGCGCCGCCCCTGGCGCGCTCCGAGCGCCAGGGAAAGAGTCAAGAGCCAATCAGAGAAATCCGAGCGGACCTCCGAGTGTTTCTGTTAATGTCATTATTCGTTCCCCTAGTTGGACCCCCAGAAGCACACGAGAGCGGCGACAGCTGAGCAGTGGCAGCACACGAGGAGGGCGATGTCCCGTCTGGATCCCCGTACAGCCGACCCGAATGAATAAAGACATGCGACAAGAATGCAGGGGCGGTGGAAGGCCATGCCCACACTTTGCGAGCGGGGCGCGGCCAGCGAAAGCGGCCAAGGATGGGCCGACGGGGGAGGATGCAAGGGTGACCTTGGAAAGCTGCTCACCCTTACAATTTAAGGTGGCTGTAAATAGTCGCCCCGCTGGACCTCTCAGTATCTCGCGTCAGATGATGGCAGCTGCGCAGTTGGCAGGATTCCGGGAGGTCGAGGTCTCGCTTTGGACGCCCGTGCGAGACTCCCTGCGTTGGACCTCCCGGGAGCTGCAAAAAAAAGTGGCAACAGTGGCGCCGTTGGCAGCACCCAGGGGAGTGCGAGGCCTCCTCGGGATCCGCATAAGACGTCACTCCGTTTAACCTCTCATGGGACGCAGCGGGACATACTAGTACTACGTGTCCTCCTCGGAGGCGGGCGTACGATCTGTAGCACAAACAGACTGTAGTGCATCGTTTCTCGAGCGGAATGGCCAGGAAACGCCTGCCACAGAGCTTATACTATGAGATGTCCCGGCGCACGCGTCGCCCCTGGGGGGGGGGGAGGGGGGCGACGCACACATAGTATTCGTATGTCGGGTTGACGCCGATTCCAGGGCCTTGCAAAAGTGGCGGCAGTTGCCCAGCTGGCAGTACGAAGGGATGCGACGTCTCGTGTGAGTGCCCGTGGTGCCTCACTCCGTTGACCCCCCAGGAGCCGCCGAACACGACGACAGTTGCGCAGTCGGCAGCACCCAGCCAGGGCGAGGCCTCGTGTGGAAGCCCGTGGGGCATCCCTCCGCTGATCCCAAGGAGCTCACGAGCGTGGCGATATTTGCGCAGTTGGCAGCACGGCAGCAACCGAGGGGGGGGGGTGTAGGTCTCGTTTTGACGCCCGTGGGGCCTCATTCACTCCACTGGACCTCCAAGGGGCTCACGGAAGCAGCAACAGTTGAGCAGTTGGCAGCAACCAGGAAAAGCGAGGCCTCGATTGGACGCCCGTGGGGTGTCGCTCCGCTGATCCACCAGGAACTAAAGAACATGGCGACAGTTTGGCTTTTTGGCAGCATCCAAAAGCAAGGCTTCGTCTGGACGACCGCGGGACTTCACTGCGCTGGACACTCCAGGAGCTCACGAAAGTGACGACAGCTACACAGCTAGTAGCACCCAGGGAGGCAGGAAAGAGCTATGAGGCAGGGACGAGACAGGCAGGCAGGCAGGAAGGAGGCGAGGCAGAGGGTGAAGGACGGGAGGAAGCGGGAGAGGACGGGAGGAGAAGGGCAGCAGTGCTCTACTCACAACGAGCACCCTACACGGGAGGGTTGATGACCATCTACGCCGAAACGCGGCTGCCCCAGCCCCTGCGAGTGGCTGCTTCGTGGACCGCTTGTCCTGTCGACCATGCCCTGCTGCTCCTCCGTTGCCAGACTGAGCCTTCCCTGGCCGCTGGTCCCAACCCCCCTCCGACACTCTGCCCCCTCCCAAATATCCCGCGCCGTCCGGCCCCTCCCAGATCCCCCACCTTCCCTTCATCCTTCCCCTCCTCCTCCTCCTTCTCCCCCTCCTCCTC
>CAUYUJ010009932.1:0-31208 GCA_963575745.1 Prorocentrum cordatum
AACGGTCGCACTTAGCAACGGCGTGTCAACGCCACGTCTGAACCCCGCCCATGCCCACTCGAAAGGCAGACGCTGCATACAAGAAGATGGAGAAGCTCGTGAAGAAGGCGGAGCAGGCCGCGGATTCGTTCACGATGCTCTTGGACGACGCCAAGAGGTGTAAGGGTGCGGTTGATCGGGCGAATAATCGCCTTGTGGAGGCAGGTGCTGCCGATCGTGCGCGGGGGCGCAAAGCCTTGGGCATCGGTGAATACGCCGCCTGAGTGTGGGTGTCGGGGCGTACTTAGATGGGGGCTCGTTGGGGTTGTGCGTGCAAGCGCATGTATGCGAGCCTTCAGGTTCTCGTTGCAGCTTTTCGCGCGATAAAGCACCCTGCGGAGAGACCGATGATACGAATACGATTGAGGACGAGGAGAAATAAGAATAGGATGAGGAGGGTTAGGCGGTGGAGGTGAATGAGACGGAGAAGGAGGATGATGGGGGTGAGAATGGTGAGGAGGGATAGGGAGGAGGAGACGGAGGACGAGGATGAGCAGAAGGGGGAGGGCGAGCAGGAGGAGGAGCAGGATGAGACGCCCCCGCCGTCGTCTCCGCCGCCGTCGAACTCGTCGCAGCCAACTCGTCGCCACCAACTCTTCGCCGTCGCCGTCGCTATCGCAGCCGCCATGGCAATTGCTCCTCCTCATCGTCTTCCCCCTCCTCCTTCTCCTTCTCCTCCTCCCCATCGTCCCCCTCTTCCTCCGCGTGCTCCTTGTCCTGCTCCTCCTCATGCTCCTCCTCCTACTCCTCCTCATCCTCGTTGTCGTTCAATCGTGGTCGTCACGGTGGCCGCCGCCCTCTCCTGCACCGCGCGCGCAGATGACGGCGCAGGCGGCGGCTTCGACGGCGACGGCGGGAACGAGGAGGAGACATGATGGGAATGAAGAGGGTGAGAATGAGACGGAGTAAGAATGAGGAGAATGAGGATGACGAGGAGGAGAATGAGGATGAGGAAGAGGAGGCAGAGGAGGAGGAGGAGGTGGGGGAAGATGAGGAGGGTGATGAGGCGGAGGAGAAGGAGGAGGAGGAGGAGGCGGCGGCGGAGGAGGAGGAGGAGGAGGATAAAGGTAGGAGGGGGAGGATGAGGATGAGGGGGAGGATGGGCCTTCCCCTCCCCCTCCTCCTCCTCACCCCCCACCTCCTCCTCAGAATCCTCCCCCCTCTCCTTCTCCTTGTCCTCCTTCTCCCGCGCATCCTCCTCTCATCCCACTTCCCCTTGTTCTCGCTCACGCCACGCTCATGCATCACTTATCAACATGATCCAGCGCAGCCGCGGGCAGCGCAGCCAAGCAGACAAGCCAATTCTAGGCGCAACGTCGACCACGAGCGAGATGGAGACCCTCGAAGTTTACGCTAAACATGAGCTCAAACCCTGGGTGTCGTATGTCAGAATCTCACATACGACAAATCTGTCGTATGTCAGAATCTCACATACGACAAATCTGTCGTATGATAGAATCTTACATACGACAACGTTGTCGCATGTAAGAATCGTACATACGACACCTCGCTCTTATAGATATCATAAGGATTCTATTAACACATCCGTCGTATGTTAGAATCTTACATACGACAACGGTGTCGCATGTCAGAATCTTACATACGACAACTTTGTCGCATGTTAGAATCTTACATACGACAACTGCGTCGCATGTTAGAATCTTACATACGACAACCCCCACCATAATAGATCATGCCCGACGGAGGAGATGCAGCGCGCGGTCTAGAATGGACTCGACGCCTGCTGCCGCGCTGGTGGCGGCACGGGCGCTCGAGGCGCAATGGCGACAGCGGCGGCTTCGGCGCCGCTTTGGTAGTGGTGTCTGGCGCTGCGGATCAGCGGCGAACTGCTGCCTCCGCCCAGATGTTGGGGGGAGGAACACATTCCATATCCAGCTCTTGGCCCTCATCCTTCCCCCTCGTCCTTGGTAAGAACCGTTGAAGGAGGGGGGATGAGGGGGCCCGATAGAACTAAATCTGTATTGTTTTCCTCCACCCAGATGCGCCAGTGCGTCCGCTTGCTCCACCTGACGTAGTCGGCCTTGCCGCGGTCCGACATCAGGTCCTGCAGCCCGTCCAGCTGCTCCTTGGTGGCAAGGGCCTTCGCCAGCCTGATGCGGCGCCCGCCGCGGGACTTCTCCTCGCGCCAGCCCTTGCCGCCGTCGTAGCCTTTATCGCCCTTGCCGCCGTCGTAGCCCTTGCCGCTGTCGATGCCCTTGCCACTGTCGTAGCCTGCATCGCCACGGTCGTAGCTTGGATCACCGCCGTAGCCCGTGTCACCGTCGTAGCCCTTGCCGACGTCGTAGCCCTTGCGATCGTAGCCCTTGTCGCCCTTGCGGTCGTAGCCACGGCTGTCGTAGCCACTGTTGTCGTAGTTGTCGTAGCCACGGTTGTCGTAGCCACTGTTGTCGTATCCGCGGTTGTCGTAGCCACGGCTGTTGTAACCACGGTTGTCGTAGCCACGCTGGTAGTTGCCACTCTTGTCGTAGCCCTTGCTGTCGTAGCCTCTGTTGTCGTAGCCCTTGCTGTCGTAGCCCTTGCTCGAGCCCTTGTCGTAGTCGCCCCAGCGCCTGCGGTCGTACCACCTGGTGTCGTAGTCATCGTTGTCGCGGTCGTACCACGAGCTGGGGTGGTCATACCACTTGGAGCTGTACGGGTCGTAGCGGCGGTCGTAGCCCCTGTCGCCCTTGCCACCGTCGTAGCCCACGTCGCCCCTGTCACCGTGGTAGCCTTTGTCGCGGCCCTTGTCGATGTCGTAGCCTTCGCCGCTGCCCTTGCCATCGTCGTGGCCCTTGTCGAAGCCCTTGCTCGAGCTGCCTTTGCCACCGCCGTAGCCCTTGCCACCGTCGGCGATGCCCTTGCCACCGTCGTAGCTGGCGTAGTCGTAGCCCGCGTCGTCGCCATCGCCGTCGCCCATGAACTCCTGCAGGCCCTGGAACGAGTTCAACTCGGGATCCAGCGCGGGCGCCATGCCCATGTCATCGAGCAAGTTGCCGGCCACGTGCGAGCGACCGTACTTCGCCAAGACCTTCGCCGCCGGCGGCGTGGTTGGCGGCCGAGGGGCCACCTTGCTGGCGGGCTGCAAGGCCGCGGCCGCCGCGCGCCGCCGCTGGTTGATATCCTCCGCCGCCTCCAGGAGCAGCGTCACCGCGGTCTCGTCCGCCATGGTGCTGCTGGTTGCACTGGTGATGCTGCTGCGGGTGGTGCTGCTGGTTGCACTGGTGGCGATGCTGCAGCTGGTGCTGCTGCGCGTGGAGCTGCTGGATGCACTGGTGGTGCTGCTGCAGCTGGTGCTGCTGCGCGCGGAGCGCTGGTAGCTGCTGCGCGTGGGGCGCTGCAGCTGGTCGCGCACTGTCGCGACCCAAGCAACGCTCGGGCCTAAACGGCGGTGGCACCGGAGGATGATGAGGTCGGGAAGGGATATTCACATCATAGCGTAGCATTGCATGGCATACCATAACCAACATCATGGTTCGCGGTACTGAGTTCATTGTGAGGTCGTGTGATGCTGAGTTAATTGTGAGGCTGTCTCGAGCGAACGCAGACGACGATGTTAACGCATCTCATTTTCAAGTTCACATCCCCAAGTAGACTCTAAAACAACGCGCGCATTGCTGCATGCACCCATGAGTGCACAGCGCGAAACGATTCGCGACGCAGCCACGCCCCCTCACCCGAATCGCCCCCTCACCTGAATCGCACCCCCCCCCCCCTCCCCCCATTTGCGCGCGCTGCTGTTTCTGGACCGAGGCCCCCTGGAGGGCCCCTTTCTCCTCCCAGGGGGGCGCGGCCGCGCGCGGGTGGCCGCGCGCGCCGCCCGCGCCGCCATGGCGCGCCATGGCAGCGCCCCCGCGGAGGCGCTGCGCCGCCTGCAAGAGGACTGCTGGGGTGAGAGCCACAGGAGAAGGATGAGGGGGGATGAGGAGGACGAGGAGGAAGACGAGGATGATGAGGAGGAAGAGGAGGAGGAGAAGGAATAGGAGGGGGAGGAGGAGGAGGAGGAGGGGGAGGAGGGGGAGGAGGAGGAGGAGGGAGGTCGGCTGATTTTCGCCCTCCACACAGGAGCTCCAGCGGGAGCGGCGGCTGACAGATAGGCTTCTCGACATCACCGAGCTCTTGATTAGGGGCTACGACGGCGATGGCAAGGGCTACGACAAAGGCTACGACAAGGGCTACGACAAAGGCTACGACAAGGGCTACGACAAAGGCTACGACAAGGGCTACGACAAGGGCTGCGACAGCGATGGCAAGGGCTACGACGACGGTGGCAAGGGCTACGACGATGGCAAGGGCAAGGGCTACGACGGTGGCACGGGCAAGGGCTACGACAGTGGCAAGGGCCGCGAGAAGGACGGCAGCGGCAAGGGCCGCGACAAGGACGGCGACAGCGGCAAGGGCCACATCAGGCTGGCGAAGGAGCAGCGTGACGGGCTGCAGGACATGATGTCGGACAGCGGCAAGGCCGACGACAAGGGCGACGGTGGCACGGGCAGCGCCAAGGGCAGCTCGAGCAAGGGCTTCGACAAGGGCCACGACGGCGGCAAGGGCAGCGACAAAGGCTACGACCCGTACGGCAGCTCGAGCAAGAGCTACGACACGGTCTACGACACGGGCTACGTCAATGGCTACGACAAGGGCTACGACAAGGGCTACGAAAAGGGCTACGACGATGGCAAGGGTGCTGATGGCATCGATCGCGGCTGTACAAGCTACGACGGTGGCACGGGCATCGACGACGAGGCCATGGGCTACTACGACGGTGGCAAAGGCTACGATGGTAGCAAGGGCAGCACCGACGGTGACAAGGTCTACGACGGTGGCAAGGGCTACGACGATGGCGAGGGCTACAACGGTGGCAAGAGCATTAACTACGGTGGTAAGGGCAAGGCGACGGCCCTCGACAGCGGCGGGGGCTACGACGGCGGCAAGGGCTCCGACGAGGGCAAGGGCGACATTAACGGTCATGGCCTGCTCGACGACACGGACCACGACGGATGCACGAGCATGGGCAGGGACGCCGATGTGCCGAACAGCGGCATGCGCGACGATGGCCCTCCGCATCTTGAACTGAGTTATGTTACTGAGTCCCCGCCGCCAGCGGGGCCAGATTCGGACTGAGCACGCGAGGCAAACATAGAATAGATATTGGAGGGAGAGGGAAGGGGAGGTGGGAAGGCGAAGAGGGAGTGGAGCTACTGGAAACTAAGCGTCGTCTGGCGCATCTCCCGTCGGCGAGTGAAAACAGAGGGCGGCCCATCACCTGGTGGCGAACCATCGCCTGGCGAACCATCACCTGGCGGCGAACCATCGCCTGGCGAACCATCGCCTGGTGGCGAGCCATCGCCTGGTGGCGAGCCATCGCCTGGTGGCGAGCCATCGCCTGCTGCGACTGGCGAGTCATAGTACTCCTCCGACCCATCTGACATGTCCTTGCGAGCTTCAGCCTCATCATGTGCCTCTTTATCTAAGCGATCACGAAGGGATTGGGCTGCGTTGTTGATGTACGTGGGAGTCCAATCGTCCACTCGCTCCTGCAGACGCTTGCCGTCGACCACAATGAACACCGTCCTGCGACGTTTGTCGCATTTCACACCTTCCACCCCTGCTGGTGCTGACCGCAAGCGATGTGTTGCCTCCTGACTGCATGAAACCGCTGCTGCGATAGATGCAACCCGTATGTACTCAAGTCCCGTTGGCGCACATTCGACCCACACCTTCTTAGTAGCATTCAGCTCAAACAGAAGCTTCAAGGTAACTGCATCGTGATGCAAATGCTCATCACCATGGTCGCACTGGACTGCGGGCATATATATCGAGAAAGTTTCTGGTAGACCACCATCCCTTTAGGGCGCATGTCTAGAATGCGTTCTCTTCCACGCCCTTCACCCCCTTGGGGGAGTGGTTTGCCTGGACGGCGGTTCCAAGAGGGGCTCATATATACTTCAAGATGTCCGCTGATATGTCCCAATATATCACGCGATGCCTCAACATGCAGGCATGGATATCACGCGACCCAAGATTGCCCAAGAAGTCTCAAGGTCAAGAGATCGATCCAAGAGTGGTCCATGAGCGGCCTATTCACGCAACCGAATTAAGGCATCTCCTATTCCTCCTCCTCATCCTTTTTTTGTCATCCTCATGCTCCTTCCTCCTCCCCCTTTCCCTCCTCCCATTTCTCCCCCCCCCCATCCCCCTCTGTTTCAGCCCCTCCTCCTCGCCCCCCTCCCCCGCCACTCCACCTCATCATCCAATGTATCATCCTCATCCTCTCCTTCCTCCTCCCCTGGTGGGAATGCGCGAAGCGTCCACGATTGCGACATATCCAGGGAACTCCTATTGTTCTTAATGACGCTGGCCCTGTCGCAATCTTGCTGAAGCAATGGGCCGGCCTGCTTCAAGTGGTCCCAAATGGCCTCGGTGCAAGCGGCGTTGCGCATCTTCAAGATCTGATCGAAAAACGAATTTGTCGCCAGAGGCGATTGGCTCTTGGTGGGGTTGGGCACAGATATAAATTTTTGCAGCTGCCTATCCGCTCTCGACAGCTCCACGAAGAGCCCCCCTGCCGTATGCATCACCGCCCTCGGGACCCATGGCTCGCGATCCTTAAGGCCGCCCCCCTCGATGACCGCGCGGAGCTGCACGCTCACTGCCATCTGCAGCTGCAGTGCGTGCGCAGATGCAGCGTGCACTCGCTTGGACACAGCCAAACGCCTGCGGGCCGATGCAATGGACAATTGCAGACGGGTCCGATGCGTGTTGACGCAATGATGCAACGATTGCAGAGGAACGATACCGACGATGCTTTCAGACATTTCATAAACACCCCCCCCCACGACACATGGTATGTGTAACCGATGCTGCCAACACGCGAGCCTCATCGCTTCCTGGCCTTCTTAGCCGCGGGCGCAGCAGGCATATCGTCTACCTTGCGCTTGTGCATGAGCGGTGCCAGCTGGGCGCTAAGGACATCGCCCTTGTTGATGGCGCACTTGTTTGTCATAATTGGTACATGCACTGATGGGGCAGCTGTAGACTTGACGGTCTTGAGCTTAATGTTGGTGGTGCCGTGCTCACCTGAATCCAGTACGAGCCAGAAGGGGATGACGAGCGAAGACGGTGCCTGCTTCAGCCCTCCAACGCCAGCGTTCGTCTCAGCCTTAGGAATCTTGATGCCACCACTGGGGGCCAACACGATATTGAACGTCAATCCCTTGGGGTCCTTGTATGTCTTCATGAACACATGCCCACACTGAACTATATCAGTTTGCTTCTTCAAGTAGATTGCCGGAGAGAGTGGGACAAGCACCAGCTCCTCAGCCTCAAACGAACGCGTTACGGTGAGAGCACGAAGCTTAACAGGCGTAATCACGCCACTCAAGTACTTGAGACAGTTGCCGTTCTGGCTGTATACATCATCCAAGGCCAGCCTGAATTTGGCCTCCTCGATACCCCACTGGTAATCGACCGACTTGAGGGGGCCATGGTCAGCGAACTTGTCGATCGTTTCCTCTATGGGGGAGCAGCGGCGAAAAAAAGATGAGACATGCAGACGAAGAGCCAAATGAGATGAGGGAACGACGAACGTGAATTCAAAGGTGCGGGGGTGTATATGCATTCCACATGCATTGCGACGAGGTCGCAAGACTGTCCTTCATAATCGTGGACACGACGAACTTGCCACGTAAGAAGTCGTCGATGGGGTGGCATGTCGCACTGCCCGTGGCCTGAAGCTTCAACTTCACGCCAGTCGCAGCGTCGATGGAGATCAGCTCGTAAATGGTCTCACCCAAGGTGTCGCTCGCCAAGGCGACTTTGGCGCCAACCTCAAACCCCTTGTCACTGAGCTTGTCCACTTGGTTCGACCACTTGCCCGAAGCGGTGTACTCTTTCACATCTGAGCTACGCGCCTGCCCTGTCACGGCGTTGGATGCGCCCTCGCGACCGATCTGCTTCCATGGGCTAGCAACTGCTTTGCCAACGTGCGTTGCCAACGCAGTGGTGAAGCTGACCCCGATGTCATTCAGCGTCTTGCAAGTGCCTAAGCGCTCATCGGGCTCGTTGAACACGAAATGAACTACGCGAACGTCAGTCAATCCCACGATGGTGCCGTAGGCGACCGTGTCTGCCGGAATGCCCTCACCGCGTGCGATCTGTCGCACTTTCTGAAGAAATTCATCGGCCACCATTACAATCGTAGACTTTTTATCGCTCGACAAGGCGGTCACGTCGCCTGGCTTCAAAAGCATCTGATGGCCATCCCTCGCGAACTTACCCCTCGCACATGTCATCGCCTTCATGCATGCGAGCTTGAATGTCGCAGCGGCCCCCTCATGCTTGATCTGCACCTCGGCGAGAGACTTCGCCATTGAACCCGTGACCACGCACTGGGAGGTCAGCTGCCGCGAGAAGTCGCGAAGCTCGTTCAGAAAGATCGGGTTGCCGAGGCCGCCAGACAACTCCTTCACATAGTTTACTAAGCCATCGATCTCCCCAGGAAAGAGAGAGCCTGCGCGAGTCGCCTCGCGGATCACACTATCCCAATCGATCATGGTGCCACCCGTGTGGTGTCGGTTGGCAATTGCTGCGATCTTGTACATGAGACTCATGCGAGATTCGCATCTGGCAATTTGCTGGCCTGCATTGCCAGCCTCCTGAGCAAGATTACGAATCCACGGGAACTCCTTCACGAACTCGTACCGAAAAACCTTCCACTCAATTCCTTCGTCACACGCCTTAGCGTAGTCTGGTTGAACCTCCCGTAACCTCGTCAGTGACAATTTCCCTTGGTGCGAGATTCTGTCGAAACGCCCTGGCATGACCGTGGGTACTGGAACCCCTGCGTTGATGCAACGCAAACCCATGGATGTGTGGCCGCACGTATAAGATGCGAACTTTGCATCGCAATCATACTGCGGCAGCTGGCCCGCTGAGTCCTCCATTATTTTGAAATTGAAGTTCTTGATTGTATTGTACTCAGGCGCGCCCACTGGTGGAAGTTCCATGCAAGCTGGATTCTGGAGGGCTGAGTTCTTGAATCCATTTTTGAAGATCTTGGAAATCAAATCCATAACCTCGCTCGGAATGACCCCATCTCCGTAACGATTCTCTGTGCACACCATCATATACTTCGAGTGTATTTTGTTCTACCCTCAGGCAGTCTATGCCTCTTGCAATGCTGCGTACGTCTTCAAGTAGTGAGACCACCGCTGCATCAGGATGCAAGTACATGTCCTTGATGGCCATCATCTTGGGGCGGACCTCCGCGATATGCTGTTCACGGGAGGCGTTCATCACGCCGCGTGCAGGAGGACGCCACAAGCGCCAGCAGCAATCCTCGCCCAAACGGCTGGAGCCCAAACTCTAGTGACATTCAAAAACATGTGCAACAGAGGGTTGCGAATTCGAAATGACACGTTGCATTTGCAACGCACAACATTCTCGTAACGCTCGATACAAGATTCTGAATGCGTTCGCACGCAAGTCTGGATCATGAATTCCGATATGCGTGATCCCGAACATCTAAACACATGCATGCGTTTCTGGAGGCAACATCCAAGGAAAACCCGATGCCGCAGCTCTGTTTTCAAGTAAGCATGTAAAAGTTAGCGAAGTTAGCAACTTCGTTAACTCAAGCTATCTACCTCCAAATGCACCACCCGAGTTAGCCGACATAGTAACATTACTAATGGTTATAGCCTACTTGCTACCTAGTTGCAACTTACTTATCACCTACTTACAACTGCTGCTGACAATTAGTAAGGCCGAGGGCCGAAAAGAACCCGACCCCCGCCAGAAGAGGGACTTCAGGCACCGACAGACACCCCCCCCCGCCACCGCCAACACCACGCCCGCGACCCCCCATCCACCGGCAGCTCCGTTTCTTCTTGGGACCGTCCCACCCCGAAATTTCTCGCACCGAAACCACCGGGGGGGGGGGACGCCCCCCCCCCCCTCCACCACGCCACCGCGACAGCCCCATCACGGCAGCTCCGTTCTTGGGACCTCCACACCCGAGAAACGCTCCGCCCGGAAAAAAAAAAAAAACCCGCCGAACGCCCCCCCCCCCCTCCCACCGCGCCCGACACCCCCATCCACGGCAGCTCCGTTCTTGGGACCTCATGCGTCCCACACCCTCAATTTGGCCGCCCGAACCCACGACGCCCCCCCCCCCCCTCCTGCCCGCCGCGCCCCCGACACCCCCATCCACGGCAGCTCCGTTCTTGGGACCTCCCACCCCGCAATTTCTCGTCCGGAACCCACCGACGCCCCCCCTCCCCCCCTCCCACCACGCCCCGACACCCCCATCCACGGCAGCTCCGTTCTTGGGACCTCCCACCCCGCAATTTCTCGCCCGGAACCCACCGACGGCCTCCCCCAAGCTCCCACCACGTCCCGACACCCCCATCCACGGCAGCTCCGTTCCTGGGACCTCCCACCCCGCAATTTCTCGCCCGGAACCCACCGACGCCCCCCCCGCACGCTCCCACCACGCCCCGACACCCCCATCCACGGCAGCTCCGTTCTCGGCACCTCCCACCCCGCAATTTCTCGCCCGGAACCCACGCGCGCATCCCCCCCCTCCCACCACGTCCCGACACCCCCATCCACGGCAGCTCTGCCCTTGGGACCCCCAACCCGCAATTTCTCGCCCAGAACCCACCGACGCCCCCCCCCCACGCTCCCACCACGCCCCGACACCCCCATCCACGGCAGCTCCGTTCTTGGGACCTCCCACCCCGCAATTTCTCGCCCGGAACCCACCGACGCCCCCCTCCACGCGCTCCCACCGCGCTCCGACACCCCCATCCACGGCAGCCCGTTCTTGGGAACCGTCCCACCCCTCGATTTCTCTCATCGGAACCCACGACCCCCCCCCCCTCCCACCACGCCCCGACACCCAATCCACTGCAGCTCCGTTCTTGGACCTCCACCGCTGCAATTTCTCTCGCCCGGAACCAACGACGCCCCCCCCCACCCTCCCACCAACCCCCGACAACCCCCATCCCCGGCAGATCCGTTCTTGGGACCTCCCACAACCGCAATTTTCGTCGCCCAGAACCCACCGACGCCCCCCCCCCCCCTCCAACACGCCCGACACCCCCAATCCACTGGGCTCTGTTCTGAAGAGATAAAAGAACTGGATGTGCAGAAGATATAAAAAAAAATGAAGCTCCGTTCGTGGGACCCCCCACCCCGCATTTCTTTCTCGTAACCCACCGACGCCCCCCCTCCCACCACGCCCCGACACCCCCATCCACGGCAGCTCCGTTCTTGGGACCCTAATTATTAGGGGCCATCCTCGGTCTCCTCTACCCCTCCCTGACCTTCCAGAGTGCTAAACCATAACCCTCCGGACCTATAAACCTATCTGGACTGCTCAAAACCTCGACAGGAATGGAGACGCCAAGATCCTGGTGCTACTTTTTAGCCCTCGTGGAAGGTCAGGGTTGCTCTCCCCCGCTCTTGAGCCCCCAATTCCATTCACCCCGAAATCGCCCCCCGCCCTGGCCGAACCCCCTATCTCTCGCCTGGCCTCGCCAAGCCTGAAGACAGCTCTCGCGCGCGCTGATGCGGGGGGCCTGCTGTCGAGTGCGGTCAGGACAGACAGCAGCACGTCCCGGTGGCATGAGGTCATCCTCGCAGACCTCGGGAGATGCGCCGCCCTCGGCGGCGCGCCAAGGAGGGGTTGGGGGCGGGGGGGGCTTCTTGAATAGCGGGGCCCCTCCTTCTAAGAAGCCCCACCTCGTAAGAAGCCCCCCCTGCCCCCCGCCGCTCCTCGGCGCGCTGCCGACGCGGATAGCCCCCGCCCGATTCGCCCCTGGGACCCGCCCCTGATGAAAGGGCGAGGCTCCCTCGGGGCCCCATCAGGGCCACCCCAAACCGTGCAGAGGCCCCTGGGCCCGAGATTCCCCGAGACCCCTTCAAGGCGCCCTTGAGGGGCTGTTTACAGACGACCCGTAGAGTATGGATGCGCGAGGATGCAATGGCCTCGGGCGCCCAATTCGAAGCCTTTCGAGCGGGCTGCGGCCAACGAAAGCGGCCAAGGATGGGCCGAGGAGGCAAGGGCGCTAGGGTACCCTTGGGAGGGTTGCCCATCCGCACTACGCGGGTTGACTGTAATGGGTTCCCCAGGGCTCTCGAAACTATTCTTTCTCGCAACCGGGCGCCTTGATTCCACCGTGGCTCACGTCGGCCACCAGCGGGCGCAGGTTGTTGGTCCTCAGGGGCAGGGCCATAGTGCCCAGACCTTCCAGGAGGGCTTAAAAATAACACCAGGACCTCGACACCGAAATTCCTGTCGGGATTTTAGGCAGCCCACAAAGGGCCACAGGTCTGGAGGGCTATCTATTGGCACTCTGGAAGGTCAGGGCGGTTCCCGGGCCTTTCATCTTGATCGACCAGCTCGGCCGTCAGAACGGCCGCCAACGCGTTGAATATCTGATCCGCGGGCGCAGCCATCACGGCGACGGCGCGACAGGCGCGAACAGAATGGAGGTGGGCGTCGAGGGGGCCGAAAAGGGGGCCGAAGAGGCAATGGGCGGGGGATCGGGAGAGGAACTGGAGGAGGAGAGAGGCACAGAGGGCGGGGGCTCCGCGGGCACCCGGTCGATGGCCCCTCTGGCCCCTCTGGGGGCCTGCCGCCCTGCAGGCCGAGCAAAATGCTCGAGCCTGGCGCCGTCGGATCGGGTCGCGTCGGGCGGTCGGTGGGGCGGGCGTTCGGTTGATCGGGCGAGCGGTCCTCCTCCTCCTCCTCCTCCTCCCCCCCCCCTCCTCCCGCCTCAGCCTCCTCCTCCCGCCCCCTCCTCCCGCCTCCGCCGCCCCCCCCTTCTCCCCCCCCCTCCTCCTCCCCCGCTCCTCCTCCTGCTCCCATGCCGCGCCCACGGCGAAGACGCGATGACGGCGCGGCGACGATGCGATGCCAAGACGGCGCGACAACGTCGCCACGCCGTCTCGTCGTCTCGCCCGGGGGGGCGAGGGCTAGGAGGAGGGGGGGGAGGGGGGGGAGGCGGAGGAGGCGGAGGAGGAGGAAAAAGAGGGGGGGGGGGATGAGGAGGCGGAGGAGGACGGAGGACGGAGGAGGAGGACGGAGGACGGAGGAGGAGGAGGAGGGGGAGGGTGAGGAGGAGGAAGAGGACGAAAAGGCTACAAACACGAATACGAATAATAATGGATATTCGCAATGCTAGTAATGTGTTGCGTTGTGTTGTGTTGTGTTGTGCTGTGTTGTGTTGTGTTGTGTTGTGGTGTGTTGTGATGTGCTGCGTTGCGTTGCGGTGTGTGTGTGTGTGTGCGTGAGCGCGTGCGTGTCTGTGCGTGCGTTTGTGTGTATACGCGCGCCGTCGGTGCGTGTGTTTGTGTGTGTGCGTTTGCGTGTGTATCCGTGCGTGCGCGTGCGCATGTGCGTGTGCGTGTTTTGTTCCGTTCTCTCGTTCCCCGCCCAGGCTGCACCGCTATCCGGTTTTGGACTACACAAGCGCCAGAAGTCGTCAACGCTCGGCACACGGCTAAAACAACATCGCCGTGCCCCCCCCAAAAAAAAACGCACCGCAGCCAGGCGCGTTGGAACGCCAGCGAAGGAATGACAAAACATACGCGCGCGTGCGGCACGGCCATCACGCAAGGCCAGCAGGAAGCTTGAACATCAGGCGGCGACAAAACATATGAAGCTAAAAAGGCATTCGACTATCTGCATGCTTGCCGGCGTCATGCATATTTGCACGGAATCAACGCATGAACGCGGTATCGCTGCTGACGAACTTAAGTTTTTTCCCAACCCTCCTTGGTTGGGTATTCGTTTTGAATAGAGCACTGCTCGCGCGTCTCCTCCCGCCTCCCTCCTGCCCCCTGCCTGCCTCCTCCTGTCTTGGCTGCGGGGGGCTGCGATCTGTGAAACTGTCGCCACTTTCGAGGCCTGCTGGGGGGCCCAGCACAGTGAGGGCCACGGGCGGACCCAAATTAAACCTCGCCATCCCTGGGGGGCTGCGATCTGCGAAACTGTCGCAATTTTCGAGGCCTGCTGGGGGGCCCAGCACAGTGAGGGCCACGGGCGGGCCCAAATTAGACCTCGCCATCCCTGGCGGGCTGCGATCTGTGAAACCGTCGCCACTTTCGAGGCCTGCCGGGGGGGCCCAGCACAGTGAGGGCCACGGGCGGACCCAAATTAGACCTCGCCATCCCTGGGGGGCCGCGATCTGCGAAACTGTCGCCATTTTCGAAGCCTGCTGGGGGGCCCAGCACAGTGAGGGCCACGCGCGGATTCAAATTAGACCTCGCCGTCCCTGGGGGGCTGCGATCTGCGAAACTGTCGCCATTTTCGAAGCCTGCTGGGGGGCCCAGCACAGTGAGGGCCACGGGCGGACCCAAATTAGACCTCGCCATCCCTGGGGGGCTGCGATCTGCGAAACTGTCGCAATTTTCGAGGCTTGCTGGGGGGCCCAGCACAGTGAGGGCCACGCGCGGATTCAAATTAGACCTCGCCATCCCTGGGGGGCTGCGATCTGCGAAACTGTCGCCATTTTCGAGGCCTGCTGGGGGGCCCAGCACAGTGAGGGCCACGCGCGGATTCAAATTAGACCTCGCCATCCCTGGGGGGCTGCGATCTGCGAAACTGTCGCCACTTTCGAGGCCGGCCTGCTGGGGGGCCCAGCACAGTGAGGGCCACGCGCGGATTCAAATTAGACCTCGCCATCCCTGGGGGGCTGCGATCTGCGAAACTGTCGCCATTTTCGAGGCCTGCTGGGGGGCCCAGCACAGTGAGGGCCACGCGCGGATTCAAATTAGACCTCGCCATCCCTGGGGGGCTGCGATCTGCGAAACTGTCGCCATTTTCGAGGCCTGCTGGGAGGCCCAGCACAGTGAGGGCCACGCGCGGATTCAAATTAGACCTCGCCATCCCTGGGGGGCTGCGATCTGCGAAACTGCCGCCATTTTCGAGGCCTGCTGGGGGGCCCAGCACAGTGAGGGCCACGGGCAGATTCAAATGAGACCTCGCCATCCCTGCGGGGCTGCGATCTGTGAACCTGTCGCCACTTTCGAGGCCTGCTGTGATCCCCGTTTTCGAAGTGGCTAGGAGTGCTCAGGAATTGTAAATCATCAGCTTTATCTAGCCCTTTTCCTGTAGCCAGTGTCCTGCGAGCCCCCCGAATTCCGACTGCAGACATATGCAGCCCTCGCTCCGTCATCGCCCCCTTATAAAGTATCCTAAACTATTTGCGTCCCGCTTTTGCGCAGGGGTTGGGTACGTCGCCAGGGTAATGTTATTGTGTTTTGTGGCTTCCGTTCACACGCTCGAAATCAGCATCGCTGAAAGCATGAATTGATAAACCCTTAGACTTCCATGCTCGGGAAGTCTATAAAAATAAGCTTCTGGAGGCTCTGGGTGCCTCCTCCGCTCCGGCTGGGCCAGGCGGAGCACTGGCAGCAAGCCGCGACTCGGGTGTCGCATTATCCACCATCGCTGAGTCCTGTGGACCAGCCGACGGGGGAGCGGGAGCTGAAATCATAGGGGCCGCCTTCGCGGTCAGGGCCGCACCTTGAGCCTCGGCGTCTTTATCCTGATCAAAGTCGGGAAGCTCCTCTGCCGCGGCTGAGCCGGGCAATGGCGCCGACGCTCCTCCAACCGCGGCTGGGCCGGGTGGAGTTTTGGGCACGTCTACTGCCGAGGCTGTGCTGGACGGAGATGGAAGCGCTTCATCTACCGCCGCAGCTGGGCCGGGCAGAAGCGCAGGAGGATTAGGCACCATGGGCCCACCTATGATCGCGCCGCTCTCTTTGCGAGGCTGCGAGCTCTCGCTTTTGGCGGCAATTTCAGGAGTGGGAATGAAATCAGGTACCTTACCATGGATCGTGCCCGCAACGGCGGCTGCACATTTCTTCCAGGGATTTGAATAATCGCCTGGTTCATGCGCGTTCCTTTTCCGGGCAATCATGCATTTACGCTTTGCGGCGTCAATGTCAACCTCCATTAGCTGCAAATTCTCAGGATCTGCCCCGATCGATTGGCCCTGGGAAATGGCATTCCTCCGCTGATTGAAGAAGTCGCGTTCTTGCTTGAGGGCCTTACGGGCGCGTCCGTCGCCAAAGTGACAATGCGAAACTTCTTTGATGGACCGGACAATGCGAGCTGCAGCGTCGCCCCCCTCTGGAGCCAGGGACTCCTCTGAAGAGGGGCCCCCATCCGGCTGAGGCGGGGGGGGGTCTGCAGGAGCGCCCAGTCCTTCGGTGCCTCCGGGGCGGTTAGAGCCCATCCTCGGCATGATTGGCCTCCACTTTAGCGATCTCAGTCATCGCCGCAGCGCCCTCAGCCCTCGCCGGCGGGCTTGCCCCAACACCGCCTTGGGCGGACGGGGAAGTCGCAGGAAAAGGCATAAATTGCGGCTGCAAAGGCGCAGCCTTGGGCGCAACGTTGTCTTGCTGAAGCCGCACATCAGTGTATTCTGAGCGCCGAACGGACCATCTCTTAGGTCCAGGCGGAGGCGAAGGAAGACGCGCGGCCCGGATACTCTGGTGTGTTGGCCAGGCCTCAGGCTTCACTCCCGTCGTCACTGCGCCTGCCGGCTTGGCCGGTGGCGTGCTGCGCTAGCTGGCCAGGCTGGTGGCCGCTCCACTGTCGGCGCGGCGCTAGTCGACCGTGCTGCTGGGCGTTCTGCTCCTAGGGCAGCGCCAGCCGGCTTCGCCGGTGGCGGCTCCACCTTTGGCGCAACGTTCATCGGCCTGAACGGTGGCGGATCCTTCTTCGGCATGATGTTCGCCGGCTTAGCCGGTGGCGGATCCCTCTTCGGCATAACGTTCGCCGGCTTGGCCGGTGGCGGCGCAATGGCATGGCGTCTGCCGGCCTGTCCTGCGGCGGCGCCTCCCTTGGCGGGGGCGGAGGCACTTCCACTGTCGCGGCTGTGCCCGGCGGAGGAGGAGGCGCCCCCTCAGCCGCGGCCGGGCCGGGCGGATCAGAAGGCGCCCCCTCAGCCTGCGGCGCCGGCCGCCCCAAAGGAAGGAAACTCTCAGTCGCAAATGAATGCAAGGCGCCGGGCGGCTTGGCCGCCTGCGCCTGAGAGTGAACATCGACCGATGTTTTCTCCTTGGTCATGTCTTCATTGTCTTTATTAGCCCGAACGAGCGCCTTGGATTCTTCCGAGGCTTCATCTTTATGCGATGGGTTGATCCTGGTCAAAATAACTCCCTTGCTTTGAAGCCACGGCCAAATGTCGTCAAACGCTGGGCAATATTGCCGGCATGGGCTACGATCCTTTCGCCACTGGATGGGCCAAGTTTGGCACCCACTCTCCCTGCGCCGTGCGGACATGGTCCGCGGCGGCTTCTCTCGCATCGTCGCGATGACGTTCAACCCCGAAGTCTTGCTCCAGGGCCCAGCTTTTTTTTTTCTGGCGACATGCTGCAGGAGAGTATAGGCCTGAGTGGCATGAGGGGCCGCGGGCGTCGAATGGCACAAGCAGAGTTCACTTAACACCATCTGGGATGGGTTAAGCGTGCAAAATTGCGAAGGCTTGCCCCTGATCTCTCTGGGCTTTGAATAGAGAATAATCTCCGCTGTTACCCAGATGCCATCTCCAAACGTCTCCTCGGCAACAGAATAAACAGCGTGCGTAGAGGGATCGTTAACACAAGGGAAAGAATACATGCCCACATTCCAACCTTGAATGCTCCCGCCGTAGCGAGGATCCGATGGAAGCAGCCGATGACCCTCCCATATCGACTGGATGGCATTTACAGACATACCGTGGGACTGCCTGCTCCACTCTGAGGTCGGATCTTGGACCTCAATGAGCTTCTCCGTCGTTGCGAAGAAGGGCTAAGTGAGCTGTGTGCAGTGTATTTTCCCTGCCCTGTGGGTCATGGTTGACAACGTCGCCCGGCCCAGGCGATCAGCAACTGCGGCCTCAGGGCCCTCGCATGATCGATCGGCCTTGTTGACCAAGAACCGCGCCTAATTATGAACCATATAAGAAGGGTCAAGGAGAGGGGCCCGTGGCATGAAACTGGAGAGTCTTGAACTCTTTACTGCGGGCCGGACCTTTTCCGGCCGCCACCTGTGCAATTCGGCCCTCCCCTGGGTGGGAGTTCATCGGGCCCATGGGCCTACTAAGTTTGCCGCTCTTCACAGTGAACGGTCGAAGAAAATCACTGCACTGCGGATCCTTGCTCGAAGGATCGAGATAGGGCAATCTCATAGTGGTCTGATACAACTGGTGCGCGGGCCAATCATTCTCCCAATCGTTGTTGCTGTCAGGATCGCCGCCGACTTTGAGGCACTTGGGGAAGCGCTTTCCGCTGAGCCTTCCTGCCCCGCCGGCAGGGCATTTCTTGCGGATGGCCTTCCCCGCCTCTTCGCAGGGCGTCTTGGCAGCCTCCACGCAAGTCACAGGAGCCAGCGCGGGCTCGCGGGACGGCTGGGCCGCCCGCTCTGCAGTGACTTCACACGAAGCGGCTGGGCCGCTGGATTTGGCAGTAGGCCATCTTTTCGACGGCTCCTCTTTTACGGCACGCATGTATTGATCGTTCTCCACTCCCTCCGTAGACGATCGGAGGCGTTCCCCTTTCGGGTGCATGCCTGGACAAAAGGGGAGACGTCGCGGCAGGAAATATCGCTGCCCCCGCCGCGCAGAAAACTCCTCGCGTGCCTTTCCCCGCCTGAGAAATTTAATGAATTTGTCCGAAAGCTTGGAATGAATGGCCCCGTCCTCTGATCCGTCTGGGACGGCAGGGAACTTCGCGGGGTTCAAAGGTGTCCGAAACGGACGGGTGTTGAACACGGACTTGGGCGCGTTGCTCTCAGTGGGGCTCCACTCCTGCCAGTGCCTGACCAGCGCTTTGAAGGTCGCCTCCTCTGTTGTGTGCCCGTCTTCTCGTCTCTTCGTCGATGGACTGCCCCCCGCTACGGCTGGGCCGCCGGAGGGTTGGCAAAATAACAGAGCAACAAGTCTCGCGGCCTTTAACATATGCTCTGTGAACATCTCGGCCGCCGCGCAACTCACCATTCGTCCGTCTCTGTCTATCTGGCAATCACTCTGTTCTGACAGAAAATGGTAAGAGTCGCCGACGGGGTGCTGCAGCTTGCGGCAAGGGCATGCACCATCAAGAACCATGATGCGCGGGCATATCCCCGCGGCCTTATAGTCCTCAACCGGCGATTCATCTGAGCTCGGACAAGGGTGGCCACGTCGCCCCACATCGGGTCGACATCGGAACCTCCGTCCGGGGACTGCCAACACCTATGGTCTCCGCCAATGAACAAGATCTCCATCGCACCATCAGGCGAACGCTTAACCGCGTCCTCTATGATGCGATCAGATGTCTCGGAGGGCTCCAGCGAGAAGCGCCGGGCCCTCGCCCCGCCTCCCTTCGACACGAACGCCAAACAAATTGCACGTCGCCTGGTCGGCAATGTCCTTAAAGGACCAAAAGACAAACCGCACTGGAGCATGGACCCCTTCTCATAATGTTGATGCCCGGGGCCCGACCATTTGTGCGACCGGGCGGCTTCCTGGAGGTCGGGGCCTTTGCAGCCGCCCGTAACATTAGCGGACATGCCATGAACAAGTTCGTTCATGAGATGTTTGACATGAAAGTGTGTCGCGGCGTTCTTTCCGGTCGCCGTTTTGAACGAGACCGTTGAATCAGAAACAAGATGAACAAAGCAATACCAAAACTTGTACCTCTTGAGCCGCATCTTGCACGAAGGGTGGAAAAAGTCCTCGGCAGGCCGTCCAGTCGCCATCATGGCCGCAATGTCCTCGCCAACAAATGGGGCCCATGAGTGCCCATTCTGGCGGGCAACCTGGGCCATGGCCTGGCACTTTTCTTGGAGCGACAGACTGTTCGCCCAGGCCTTCAACCTAGGATCAGTCATGTCAACATATAGCTGAAGAAACTCGGACACGCGAGCTTCCCACTCGTGTGTTGGCGGTTTGACGCCCTCGGCGTATTCACCCCCGTGCCGATGGTAGTCGAGGACGTTCCAGGCACCACGCCCAAGGTAGGGCGGGCCCTTTCCTTCGTCACCGACTTCCATTGGCCCCGGGCCAGGGGGCCCACCTCCGCCACCGCCCCCAGGGGGGCCACCAGTGGGCGGAGGGTTCCCTGTGGGAGAGCCACCTGAGCCTGGCGGGGCCCCTCCACCACCAGCTGGGCCGGGGGGGGGGCCGCCGCCAGCCCCGCCATCGGCTTGGCCGGGCGGGGCAGCTGAACTCGAGGCCGACCCAGCGGATGGCCAGCCGGCCGCCTGCCGTCCAGCTCCTCGATTCTGCAAAGGCTTCGGTGGCATAGAGTCAACCGATGGGAACGACATCACAACGTTCGCTTGATTGCTGGCCGAGCCGACTGAGTCGGCCGGCAGCTCCGCTCTCAAGCTTAGCCTCGGCGCCTTGACCGGATCCTCCCCTTTTTCTTTGGAAGACCCCTCTGGGGGCGCCTCGGGCTCTGGCTGCCCAAGATCTGCGGGCGAAAATGGCTTTGCGACTCCGAGGAGAGGGGCCAGACCCGACTCCGAGGAGACGCGGGGAGGCGAACTCCCACGACGCCCAGAGGCTGCGGGACTGAATCCACCGGAGGAAGAGAGGAGGGAGGGGCCAGACCCGACTCCGAGGAGACGCGGGGAGGCGAACCCCCACGACGCCCAGAGGCTGCGGGACTGAACCCACCGGAGGAAGAGAGGAGGAAAGGGAAAAGGGGGAAGGACCCCCCCCGATGAGAGACATCCGCCCCCATGCGCCTTCAAGAGGAGAAGAATAAGGATCTGCACGGAGCCGCTGCGGGGCCCACCATGAGGACTCAACCTGTAGTTGTGGATGCTGCGGGCTCTGCGAAAAAGAGTAACCTGAATGAGAATGCGACGAAGAGGAGGAATAACGAAGAAAAACATAGGAAGAAAACAGAACGCGTGAGGTTGTCCGTCGCCCGACGGGGGGCCCCCGCACCCATGCGTCGGCCGCGAAAAGAAGAGCGGGGATCCGCTCGGGGCCACGAGGACTTAACCTGCGGCGCGGACGCCGCGGGCCCAGCGGAAACGAGCACTCCGAATGTGCAGAACAAGTCTGCGACAGCCGTCATCCACAAACGAACGATCGAAAGGGCATGAGTCAGCAGTGAGCACCTACTGGGGCCCCGCCCATGCGCCAGCGCGCGAGGTAGTCCGTCACGCAGGGAGAAGAAAAACAAGAAGAGTAACCTGACTTCTGGACGCTGTTCGAGCAGCGCTATTCCGAGATGTGACTTACTGTCTCTTTTTAAGAACAATGGAGAAATTGACATATAGCAAATACCCCACCACCTCAGAGGAGTGGCATGTAAACAGGGCGCCCCCGCCGCACTGGCTACTCTTCACGATTAGGAGAACGGAATGCTTGTCCGACGCGTGGTCCGCCGCCGTCCTACATCCTGCAACCTGTCAGCGATGGAGGCGAAATCGTAAACCGAAGGGGTCTGGGCCCGTCCAACACACTCTGCCAGGGCGCTGAGATTCCGCACACGCACATACAGAAACGCAAAGGGAAAAAAAGACGGGCACAAGGGAGAGACAACCGGTCGGCATTGCACGGCGCCCAGCAATCGCTCCGAAATGAATGTGGGCGCGGTGACAACATGCACAATCATGAGCGCGAAAGAAAGAGAAGAAGGACAAACGGATGGGAAGGGAGATGCAATGGATGGATGGATATGGGGAAGGACAACAGAAAGCGAGCAGAGGAGGGCGTCGAAGTGCACCTGCGGGGGCGCCCCGCCCCAACGCAAAACGACGTGAGAGAATGGAATAGAGAGCTGGATAATGGGTCGCGTGGGAAGCTCTGTAAAAAACAAGCTGTAGCAGCGTCCAGCCAAGGCGACGAGGCAGAGACGCAGCAGGTGTTGCCACCGGCGAAGCACAGGAAGTGAACCTGCCCCAGTACCCGAACAACTCAGGTTGTCCGGCGCTACCCGCGCGGCCTGACTGAACGGGAGCTCGCACTGACGGGATCGCACCATGCCGTCTGAAAGCTCAGAAACACGAGGCGATGGCGCGTGCTTCCAGAACGGGGAACTTCCCACGCGCGCAAGATCGCCAATTCAACTTCCAGCAGAGACAATCAACGATGGATCACACAGCGCACAATGAATGGGCAAAGAGAGTCGTCACATCATCTGAAGCCATAGCGCCGTCCCCCGAATGGCGCCGAAGGCCAAATGAAGAAATGACGTGGCAAACGCCCTCAGGGACTGACTGCGTCGGTCTCGCAACTCCGGCAACGCGGCTGATAACCTGTGAGAAGGATGATCGGGCAATGCTACCAATCTGTTATACCCCACCCCCTGCGGGATGGCGCCTGCATAGGGCACATGGCCGCAGGGCACCCCACAGAGACGCGCGCGCCTTGAGGGTCACGCACAGAGAGGAGAAAAGAGGAGGCAGCGGGCGTCGCCACCGACCCTGGTCTGGGACATCTTGCACAGCGTCGCCCGCGCCAACATCCGCGCCTCCGAATCTCAGAGCGGGCTTGGCCCCCGCAGCTTAGACCTCCCCAATCCTTGACGTTTCCCTCGGGGGGGGGCCCGCGATGTCTGCAGGGAACGCGGCGCCTACAGATCATGCCCCTGAGACGACCCCTTCTCTTGTTGAGGTGGCCTTTCCTACTGCGCTTGGCCCTGGCCCCGCCCCGCCAGCACGTTTCCGCCCCGCCCCGCCAGCGCGTTCAAGCTCGCCCTCCAGGCGACGAGCAACCGCGGGCGAGGATCCGAACGTCATCAACGTATCGCGTGCCAAATTCACCCCGAGCTCCTGGATGAAAACTCTGAGCAAGTCCTGCGCTGCGCCCTCAAACATCTGGATGACCTCGGCCACCGCGCCGTGCGCAGAGACAGCGTCGTCGTCAACGTGCGACGCGAGATCGAAGCCAGGGCCCCGCTGCACGAAGCCATCGAAAGGCTCGGGCGCGCACGCGCGCGCAACGAAAATCGTTGAAACTGGACCCTGCCGGCAGCCCGCCCTCGGCGCGCAACGCCGCCGGCGCGTGGTCCGTGCCCAGGCGCAAGAGCCCAGGGCCTCTCCAGAAGTTGAAGGTGACTTTCAAGATGACAGGATACAATCCAGCTCGGCGACCCCTATCCCGAAGAGTCATAAGGTCAAAACTCTCATAGTACTCGTTCCCAGAGCCTCACTGGAGCGGAACGCAATATGATCGGGCGCGAGCACCCACTGGGTTTCGAGGAGGGGGAACAACATCCAGTATAAGGCTTTGGGGAAGAGACCCAACTTCACGGCGCATTGAAAAAAAAGGCACGCAAGCGCATCCAAGCCAAAAACAGACATGCAAGCGAACTGGCGCACGAGCACCCCATCCAGGGACTGAGCCGCGTGCGTCGAGAACGTCTTGGAAGCCGCTCACAGCTCAGCCGCCGTGGCTCTCTCAAAACACTGTCTGTCAGGCACTTCGACAGGTGGGGGCATGGTGGTCGCATTCCAAACCCCCCCTCAAACATCGGCTTCCTCGGGCAGCAACTTTCGGGGGTCCGACGAGACAATTCCACGGCTGGTCTCCGTCACCGTCGGTTGCCACTTGGCCTTCAGCCTCGTGAGACGATGCATGTTTCGGGCCGAACCCGCCAACGCCTCCGTCTGCCACTGATCCCAGCTCGTTCTAGCTTTTTGGTCCAGCCCATGACAGGCCTGCTGAAAATCTTCGGCCCACTCATCCAGGGTCTCCGAGCAGCGGTCGACCCACCCAGCAAGGGCAAACAAAACCCGCGGCCATGCCGCCGCGATTCCCCGCGCCCTGCGGACGGTGAGATCCAGCATCGGAGACAAGCCTTCGGCTTCACAAGGATGGCTGATAATCTGAACGAGATTGACCGCGGCCTGAATTTCAGAGCGGTCAACAAACCTATCCGACTGCACATGCAACCGTTGACTGGTGTTTCGAAGATTCGCCATTCCCTGCTGCAGCCACACCCATCCCTCCCCAACGCGAACTTTGCACCTAGGGCGGGTCGGGACGGGAGACCGCTTAGCTTGCAACTGCCTACCTTTAAGCCCTTGACGCTTAATGGGCGTGCCAGTCCGACTTCCAAGCTCTACCTCCGAAGTGGCCAGGTGTGAAGCTAAGCGGCGTAAGGTCGAATTATATGAAGCCTTGCTCTATGAAGCAAGCCTAGAAGCAAGCTGCGCCACAGTTCAAAAGTCGGCACCTGCGGCGGCTTGCGAGGCAGCTTCACTTTCGCCGGCAGGAGTGCTGGAGCCAGACCCCGACGAAATTGACTATCCCGAAGGGGATGAGGGGGACCCGTGGGCTGATGAATCTCGCGTTTTCAGCCTCAGTTGCGTGTCGGCCCCGAGGCCCCCTATCCTGTTTCCTTCGTCCTCCTCTCCTTCCCAGAGTGGCGAGTCGGCGTCTGGCCTCCGAGCCGCGCGGCAAACGGAGCCGGCCAGCGGCGCCCATCCTCATCCACCCCCAGCAAAGGGGCAGAGTTTAAGCACCACCTCCGAAGACGCGGCTGGTCAGGGGCGCAATCCACAGCTTCGCATCCCAACGGGTACTTGGATTGAGCATCGTCAGCATATCGGTGAGACTAAGCAAACTTTCGACGGCGTGTGGCAGCCAATCCGTCAGTCCGTAGCTTTCTCGTCTGGCGGTGCAAAAGTGATCGAGGTATCATCGCGTTTTGCTCGCTGGGTCACACCTGTGGAGAACGCTAGATTGGATCATCGCAATGGTCAGAGCGACGACAGGGGGGCACGGACTAGAGGACGCGCAACAGGCCCCACTTGTCACTCAAGTACGTGCACCTACCCAACAAGGCACGCCAGTCTCTTCTCCACGCGACTGCATCACGAACAGGTGGCAGCAAATACACACTATGGTAGAACAAGTACATAAGCGTCGTGTGAAGAACAACGGCCAGAAACAGCGAAAATAATTGGCGCAGGCACGTTGGAGACTCAGCTCGGATATCCCAGAAAGGGTTTGCGCCACCTCAAGAGATGCTGGCCCGATCTGGAAAGCTTGGCGCCAATGGCGCCAGTTGCTGTTCTTCAATGGTTGACAAACTCAGCCGCAGTCGTTGCAGGCACTCCGAGAATGGGTCAACGCAAGCGAAGGCACGAGCATTGCATCTCGCAGTCTCGAGGACGCGCCCAGGCCGAACGCAGAGATTTTGATTTCAGGTCAAAACACGTTGCAGCATCCCGCTGGCGTGGTCAGTCACAAAGCGGGGCACTTTCAGATGTTATGGTCGCCGGCCACAGTGGACAGAGACAGAGTCACTGAGCTGTTCCGTCGTAATCGCGTCGAGGCTGATATTGGGCAATTGACAGTTGCCGGACATCACAATACAAGAGCTGGACCGGGCCCCCCGGCGAACGAAGCCGAAGGCGGGGCTGGGGGCCGATTGGCTGACAACTGAGCTCAGCTGTAGATGCAAAGCGATTGCCAGTTGATGGAAGGCAGGACTTCGTCGATATCCTCAATTGCATCGAACCGGAGCCCAAGTGGCCACGGCAACTGCCCACTACACTGGGCAGGCTTTCACCGAAGACAAACAGTGGTAGCTGAGTTATATGATTATTACGCACGTCGTGCCGCATTTGGTCTTTGATCAGAGAAAGCCGCGCCAAACCTCGGGCCGCCGAGGAGGCTGCCCATTGGGGCGCGGCCCACGCAGGCAACTCTGCACTGCAAGATGCTTTCCTCGAGACTTTACATGCAGGGGCATGCGCAAACTTGAAGATCAATTGCGAACATGCACCTATGGATAAACAATACTTTCATGACACGGCGCGCTGGGGCGGACTGGCTGAAGCAGCATTGAGTCTCGGACTTCCGCCTATGGCATTGATCTTGGAAATGCAGCTGTGCACGGCGGCGCGCGCGCTAACTCAGCGCGGCCCCACGTCGCGCGCATTTCAGGTTGCGCAGTCAGGGGCGCAGGGATTGCGCAGCAACACCACGTTCAGTACATGTTGTACGCACTTCATTCTTCAAAACTCACCGCGGCACATCCTCGCGTCATGGCGCGCACCAGGGCGGGCGACCACAGCGAGTCCACCGCGGGCTCTGAGCGGCAGGTCTCTTCGCGCCACGGTCAATTCCATCTCAGATGCGTTCAAATTCTTGGCGCGAGCACGCCTAGCAGCGGCTTCCAAGAGTGTTCTGCTGACTTCGAAGCACGATGGTTTGGCCAGGGCGATTCCGGCAGCGCCGCGCAAGAAGGGGGCAGACTGCAGGCAGTTCTGCAGGCGCCACATCTGGGATTGACGCATCAGCGGGCAAAAGGCTGCGCAGATCAACGCAGAGACAGCGGGTGGTCACGGCGAGCCGGCGACGCTTCAAGATATCCAGGTGGGAAAGAGCGAGCGCGCAGTATAAGATCATGTCCAAGTTCGAACGAGTCAGCGCTCAGACTGTAGCGCATTGCGGCCATCAAATTTCCGGCGCGCTCGGAGGCGATCTACGTCGCTTGCGAAGCAGTCCGGCGGCAGTCCGCGGGGCTAGCGAGCGCGGGGGGCGCGCGGCCACCACCCTAGACCTGCGGGCGCCAGGCCAAGAACCAGCAATCAAGCCCGTTCCATAACGCCTAGCGGAATGGCTGAAGACGCGGGCGGCTGACCCTGCAACCAGGCCATCGGCGCATAAGGCGCGGGTAGGTGCGGTTAGCAAGTTACGCGAGATAAGCAGCGCAAAGAGACCCATGCATGTTCGCGGGCCTACGAGTGCAGTCATCGCGCTTCCTTTGAAGCGCGGATGGAATCCAATCGCACCCCCGCGATGGCATCTCCCAGGCGGCGGGCGCAACAGCGAGGACAGCGAGTGGACGTTTTCAGATGGCCCGATCCCGGGAACGGATCTAGCAGACCTTCTCGACGAGTTCACGACATCGGTTCAACGCGCTCTTTGGCGCGATGCTGCTACGCACTACTGCGGAGAGGGAGCTTCTGATGGGATTGACAATCAGTCCCGTCGGCATTTCACTCAGTCGCTGGCGGACGCTCCGAAAAAGTGACGCCATGACGGAGCTGATGCCAGCGATCGCAGTCGGAGGCACGTGGCCAAGAGAGAGGCGCATGGCGAGGATCCACGATGCAGATCCACAGTTACACTTGCGCCCGCGACGCTACGTTGTCGGGGGCATCAATGTAGTGGCGCCGCTTCACAGACATTGGGCATGCCCGCGCAACCCAGACAAACAGGCATGCCGGGAGCCCGACGGCTCCTTCCTGAGGCCGCGGCCCAGCATGAGCAGTGCCCAGCATTCTGGCCGAGGGGCCTCGCGCCGCGAGCGCGGGCGGCGACGCCGCGGCCAGTCGCTGAGGAACGATGGGGGCTTGATGGCAACGCGCTGAACGGAGCAAGGGTGGTCGTGGGCGAGGATGCGCTCGACAAGCCCATCCCCATTTGCGCAGATGCCAGTGGGGGCCCACACACTATGATGCCCGCTGGGCACAGGGATGGCGCGGCATGTGTGAGAGCTCTTGCCCAGCATCCCTTTTCGAGTGGGTGCGACGGGCAGGGCGGCTCTCCCAGGCAGACGTCAAACAATTGTTCGAGGAAAGCTAGCCGCCCTCGAGGCGGCCATCTGCATGACGTTAGGGCGGTTCATTTATGTTGCAGATACTATGGCTGTAGAAGAGGGTTGGGCAAATAAGTTGTTCATGCGCCCGCGATCAGCTGCTAACGACGTAGATCTATGGCCCAGGATTGGTCAGCATCTCCACGACACAGACAGGGCCGCACGAGTGGTGGTGCTGTTTTTAAATTCACATTTTCCGATGAGCAGGCCAGAGAGCAGACTTCCAGCATGGATGACCGAGGGCAACAGAACCGCGGGCACAGCAGCTGGAGAGATGGCGATGGCTTGTCAGATACCGCAGGACGTCGGAGTTCGCATAGCCCAGACCGAGGACAAAGCCACACTTGTTCGGAGGAGGTTGTTGCGTGCACGTATGGATCCTAGTGCTGCCGATCCAAGGCAAACGTGCGATATAAGGAAAGGCATCATCGCCCTCCGCCTGCCCCCAAGCTCGTTGCCCAGATGAGTTCGCAGCTGGTTCTGAATGATAGCGGTCTTCAATGCACTGTTTGTAAAGGCTCGGCCACACAAACAGGTCTCGTAGACTGGTTGCGAACCCCGTGTTGCAAATTGGAACCCGTCGACGGGTACATGCTTAAGGCGCCGGCCGAAAAAAAAATAATTAAGCTATTGTGTTGGAGGGTGGGCCCATGACCCCCACACGCTTTTCTACCACACGGATCTTCTGTTGTGGTACTGTGGGGTGTGTGGGTACTTCGCCAGTGCCCAGACTCGGACATTGAAAGAATCTTGTGTTGGGCACCCCACCACCACCACAGGGTCTACATGCGTCCCCGCGACTCATTTCGAGGAAGAGGCGCCTTCGCGAGGCCCCTGGAATTGTCCACGGCGCAAAGCCCGTGGACCTCTCGACCCCGCCAGCTGGCGCCAGGCCCCCTTCCTCATTCTCATCTCCCTTGCGGTACTCGCAGCTGCATATGGTTGGGCCGCGCACTCTCGCCTTCACAACGTGCAAGAGCTTCACTGATGGAGGGCGGGTCGTTTTCAAAATGTGGTTTCGCCTTAGCGCCGCGCACTTCCGTCTTAAAACAATTCAAAGGCTTCACGGGCGGAGAGCGGGTCGCTTTCAACATGGGGTTTTCGCTTGTCGTAGCGCCGCGCACACTCGTCTTAACAAATTGCACGACCTTCACGGATCGAGGGCGGCTCGTTCTCAAGATGTGGCTTTCGCTTTAGCGCCGCGCGCGTTCGCATTAACAAATTGCAAAGGGTGTCGCGGAGTCCGATTGTCAATGTACCAGAAACGGTGTCCTGGAACGACTCAGCATTGCCAGGGTGCAGCATTTACATTGATTTGCAGTGCCGAAGTCCCAGGAATGGTGTGCTGGCACGATGCAGGATCGTCAAGACGCAGCAGTCACGTTGATTCGTGGCGGTGGGGTCCCGAAAATTGCGTGTTGGCAAGATTACGGGTCTTCAAACGGTTGTCTCGTAACAGGGCACTTCCCTCGGTGGGAAGGAATCCTTGTATGGGGCCTCTGAAGAAGGAGCCTTGAGGGAGGGTTCATTCCAGCATCGCAAGTGAGTCTTGGGTTTACAATGGCCATCCTCCTCCGCCTCCTCCTCTCTCATCCTCCATCCTACATCCTCCACCCTCCATCTTCCAACCTCCATCCCCGATCCTTTCCCCCTCCATACGCCACTCTCCATCCTCCATTCTCTGCTCCTCCATCCTCCGTCCTCCTTCATCCATCCACCGTCTCCTGCACCCTCTCCCGACAGGAGGGGGCACTGGAGACCAAACAAACCTCGACACCGCCCCCATTGTTTCAGCCGCCCCGGGCGGCCGCGCGGCGCGGCCGCGCGCCCTCGTCCCTTGATGTCGGCTGCGCTCTCCGCTCGGAGCCGAGATGCGAGGGCGAGAGGGCTGCTGGCCAACTCCCTCCTCCTCCACGGTCTCCGCCATTCTCCTTCCGCCATGCTCCTCCTGCTGCTCCTGCTCCTGCTCCTGCTCCTGCTCCTGTTCCTGCTCCTGCTCCTGCTCCTCCTCCTCCTCCTCCTCCTCCTCCTCCTCCTCCTCCTCCTCCTCCTGTTGCTCCTCATCCTCCTCACTGCTCCTCGGTGTTCATCGCTGTTCCTCACTGCTCCTCGCTGCTCCTCGCTGCTCCGTGCTGCTCCTCGCTTCTCCTCGCTGCTCCTCGCTGCTGCTGCTCCTCCTCCTCCTCCTCCTCCTCCTCCTCCTCCTCCTCCTCCTCCTCCTCCTCCTCCTCCTCCTCCTCCTCCTCCTCTCCTCCTCCCTCCTTCCTCTCCTCCTCCCCTCCTCCTCCCCTCCTCCTCCTCCTCCTCCTCCTCCTCCTCCTCCTCCTCCTCCTCCTGCTCCCCTCCTCCCCCTCCTCCCCCTCCTCCTCCTCCTCCTCCTCCTCCTCCTCCTCCTCCTCCTCGTCCTCCTTCTCCTCTCCCCCGTCCTCCTCCTCCTCCTCCTCCTCCTCCTCCTCCTCCTCCTCCTCGTCGTCCTCCTCTCCTCCTCCCCTCCTCCTCTTCCTCCTCCTCCTCCTCTTCCCCCCTCCTCCTCCTCCTCCTCCTCCTCCTCCTCCTCCTCCTCTCCTCCTCCTCCTCCTACTCTCCTCTCCTCCTTTTCCTCCTCCTCCTCCTCCTTCTCCTCCTCCTCCTCCTCCTCCTCCTCCTCCTCCTCCTCCTCCTCCTCCTCCTCCTCCTCCTCCTCTCCACAACTATCCATATGAATGCTACTCTCCCTTTTCCCCTGATGACGGTTGGAAAGCGCTCTGAAAATATTCGCCCCCCCCCCCTACTGTTTCTTTTTTACACCGGATTCCCAAGAGTTGGGTTTTCGCCTTCATTTTTTCCAAAATGCTGCTCTCGCTGAGGCGCCGGCCTCATTTTCGGGCCCCGCTCGTTCCGAATCGCGCTCCCGCTGCAGCGCTGGCCTCATTTCCGCCGGCGCCCAGGCTGCACGCCCGAGCCGGCGCCCGGGCCGGAGCTCGGGCCGGGTCCGGAGCCGGTTCCGGCCGGCGCCGGAAAATCGAGTTCCGAGGCGGCGCCGAAGAAAGGCCATTCCAAAACACATAATTTTTCTTCCGAAAATGCTGAATTTCTGCTTCCGGCGCCCACGAGGCCTCCCGGGCCGATTCTGACGCCCCGGCCGGCGCCCGAGCCGGCGCCCGGGCCAGACGCCCGAGCCGGCGCCCGCGCTGGCGCCCGGGCCGGGTCCGGAGCCGGTTCCGGCCGGCGCCGGAGAATGGAGTTCCGAGGCGGCGCCGAAAAAAGGCCATTCCAAAACACATTTTTTTCTTCTGACAATGCTTAATTTCTGCTTATGGCGCAGCCTCCCGGGCCGATTCCGGCGTGCTTCCGCTCGTTCCGTTTCGTGCTCCCGCTGCAACGCTGGCCTCTTATTTCCGCGATTCCGCTCGTTTCGACTCGTGCTCCCGCTGCAGCGCTGGCGTCATTTCCCGTGCCATGCCACGGCATGCAATGCAGTGCTAGGTTGATACTGCGCTTCGCGGTGCTCTTCTACGCCATGCCACGCCGTGCTCTACAATGCATCGCGTACCCTTTCGGGATCATTGCCCTGCTCGAAATCCGACTGTGCGAGTAGAGAGGGGATCTGCGCCATGGTAAGAGATGGGAGGGAGGGGCAG
>CAUYUJ010009933.1:9769-31207 GCA_963575745.1 Prorocentrum cordatum
CGCGAACGGGCTCGTGAGACCAGCCAGGGTGGCTCCCCCTTGGGGCTCCCAAATGATGCCCCTGGCAGCGTTTTGTGACCATGAGGCTCTCAAGAGATACATGTTCGGGGCGCCAAACGGCAATTCTAGCTGAAACGTCCCACCAAAATCGGCGCGAACGGGCTCGTGAGAACAGCCAGGGTGGCTCCCCCTCGGGGCTCCAAAATGATGCCCCTGGCAGAGTGTGAGTGTGAGCTTAACTTATCTTATCTTATCTTGAAATCTCTTCTTATCATATCTTGTGCTATCTTATCTTATCTTGTAGTATCTTATCTTGTCTTGTCTTATCTGGTGATTATCATTGGGAGGAGGGAGGCGCGAGCGGGAGGAAGAAGGGGGAGGAGGAGTGGGAGGCGTCAGAGTAATAACAAGAACCCCAATCCTTAGGATAAGGGGAATAATAGTAGTAGTGGTAGTGGTAGTGGTAGTAGTAGTAGTAGTAGTAGTAGTAGTAGTAGCAGCAGCAGCAGCAGCAGTAGTAGTAGTAGTAGTAGTAGTAGTAGTAGTAGTCGTAGTAGTAGTCGTAGTAGTAGTCGTAGTAGTAGTAGTCGTAGTAGTAGTAGTAGTAGTAGTAGTAGTAGTAGTAGTAGTAGTAGTAGTAGTAGTGGTAGTAGTAGTAGTAGTAGTATTAGTAGTAGTAGTAGTAGTAGGTCGTAGGATGAGGAGGAGGAGGAGGAGAACGAAGAGGAGGAAGAGGAGGAGGAGGAGGAGGAAGAGGAGGAAGAGGAGGAGGAGGAGGAGCAGGAAGAGGAGGAGGAGGCGGAGGAGGAAAAGGATGAATAGGAGGAGGAGGACGAGGAGGACGAGGAGGACTCCAGCCGCGACCCCGCGGATGGGCGGCGGGCGCGCACGGGCCAACGACCAACTTAGGAAATGCCGTTCAGCGTGTCGAGGCCTTTGTGCGCGCGGTCGAGGGTATTCTGGATATGGAGGCCCTCGCTCGCGCGGCCGAAGGTGTTCTGACTGGTGGGGCCTACGCTGACGCGGTCGAAGGTGCTCAGGATATGGGTGCCGTAGTTCCCGCGTTCGAGGGTGATCTGCGGTGGGCGAACGACCAACTTAGGAAATGCCGTTCAGCGTGTCGAGGCCTTTGTGCGCGCGGTCGAGGGTATTCTGGATATGGAGGCCCTCGCTCGCGCGGCCGAAGGTGTTCTGACTGGTGGGGCCTACGCTGACGCGGTCGAAGGTGCTCAGGATATGGGTGCCGTAGTTCCCGCGTTCGAGGGTGATCTGGGTGGGGATAGCGTCGCTCGCGCGGTCAAGGGAGTTCAGGCTGGTGAGGTCCTCGCTTGCGCGGTCGAAAGCGTTCTGGAAGTTCATGGAATCAACGATGGGAACCGCGCCCCCCCAAATATTAGCGTCCCGTTGGGTACTCACTGTGTCGGGCTGGTTCTCAATGTGCTGCTCGGCGGACTGGGGCGTTTTGGCCAGGGCAGTGGTGCCATCGCACAGGTTCTCAAGCGCTGCAATACACGCAGAAACATGCAGATCATCGGAATAATCATCTCTGGCATCGTTCTTGATCTCCAACTACCAGTATAAAGAAAGCCTGAACCGTCAAACGGTCGTCAACAACGGCTGCTCACCAAAGACTTTGTGGGAATCGCCGGGCCCCAGGCGCGCCACCGTGCATCCGCGAACCAATCCGAGGGAGGCACGTAAGGTGCCTCAACCGTAGTCATTGCAAGTCGTGGCCGATGGAGTCGGGCTGCTGGTCGCGGCCAGGCGCGCAATCATTTTTGCCGGGGTGTGCATGCGTGCGTGCGCGCCGAGGTGTCCACCCCCCAGCCAGCGTGCGCACGGCTATACATCTCCAGGAAGGCGCGGTGGTCATGAACAGGCCGCGGAGTCGTTTCCATCGCCCTCGTAAATCGCATGGAATATCTTGTGGGTCGATCCAGGTCGCCAGGCGCTTGGCTATTGTCTTGAAGAGAGTGCCCTTCATCCAGGCCTTGTGCCTAATGTGTTGATGAAGTGCCGTTGTGGTTTCGCCGTGCATCCATCCGCTTGGTAATCATCTGCGTGAAAGAGTTCGCGGTGACTTTGCAGAGGGATAGACGCGCTCTGGCCGCGCACGATCATGGCGAGCCTCTGCGCGACCGATGTAGGCGCGCTTAAACGGATGGGGCCGCCGCTGCGCAGCTAGGTCCACGATGCCACAAGCTTGGTCTGCCAGGTCTTGGACTTGCTGGTGTAAGTTCCGCCGCCTTTTGCGGGTGCAGTTGGTCGCCCGCCATAGAGTGCCAGAACCGTAGGTGATGGGCGGCCGCGTCGCTGGGCTCGGCATTCACTGCGCGAAGGAGTGGATGTGGGTGGGGCGAAAGGCGTTCGCGGCGGCATTATGGGGGCCTTGCGCGGGGGCAGCGCGAATCTTTTTCTCGCGCGGCACCGTGGGGATGTCGAGCAACTGGGCGGGGTGTCCGAGGACCGTGGTGACAGAGGCCCGGTGCACGCGCGCGTTGGAGTTTATCAGCGCAAGCGTCTGCCCGAACGCGGCCATCCTTAGCCGCCGCAGTGCGGCCGCAACTCGCCATTGGATGTCGTCATCCGCCTCGGGCCCCACATGCGCCCGCAAATAGCGGTCTTCGCCCGCAGTCTTGAAGGGGGCGAGTCGGGGGTGTTCAGCATGAGGTGCTCGTGGATCTTGCACCTGGCGTTGTCGTCCAGCCGCGCCCGGAGCGGGGTGATGGCGCACTTCTTGGCATTGAGCCGCAGGTTGCCAAAACGCGCAGCTTGGATAAAGACGTGGTGCATCGGCTCGAAGAGACGTAGGTCCGCGAGGTGGGGCTGTAGGTCGTCGGCGCGCGCCGCCATGACTCTCCTCCTCGGTGGGCAGGACCTTCGCGATCGCACGGGCGATGATGTCCATCGTTATAGCGCAGACCGAGCCCGAGAGCGGGCGCCCCCGAGCGGCGCCAGTGTCCGCGGGGCAGTTGAGGTAGGTACCGCCGAGAAAAGTAATGCCGTGAGCCCGGCCGTCTGGCGCCCGAGAAACTCCCGAGAGGCTTGGATGGGGCCCCCGAGAAGCCTGATAGAGGCCCCCAGAGGGCCCCCAAGAGGCCCCCAAAAGGCCTCGCCCGTGGACTTCGCCCCTCTTCCCGGGGGGCGGCGGCGTGGCGTGGGCCTCTTGAATAGCGACGCCATGGACCACGTCCAAGTTACCCTCGCCATACTTGAACTGCCGTAGGGCGGAGAAGAGCAACTGTCGTCCCAGCCAGCGAAATGCGGCTGCGATGTCGAGAAGCACCTAACTTGGAGCCCAGCCCCCAGTGCGCTTTCGCCATCCTGCCATCCTGCCCCGCGAGGCCACAGTAACGATGTTGTTGCAGCAGTTGCGGCCGCGCGTGGGGCACCGCTGAATATGCTGCGCGCGCTGCTCGACCTGGCCGCGCATCTGCAGATTCAGGGCCGCCGCGACGATCCTGCTGTCTGTGTTTTCATTTCCGCGCGATGGGCCTCCAGTTGCTGGCCTCGCGAGTGCACGTGCTATTGCGTGCCTCCTCGAAGCTCTTGGGAATAAGCAAGGAGATGGAATCGTTAAAGGTGTAGGGCGCGTGGCCGCGCTCGAAGAGAATCCAAGTGAGGTCCTCCGAAATATCCAGCGCGCCCGGTGCAATGGACCACGAAAGGCAAGGAAGCCGGTCAGGTCGTGGAGCAGAGGCGCGAACTTGAAGCGCCACCGAGGACAGTGTCGCCGCCGATGGGATAGTGAGTCGTGGTGTTTCGATGTTGGGGGGCTGGCGGCGGCAGATGAACTGCTGCGCGCCGTGCTCGTCGACCTCCTTGTGGGGGAGATGGGGTGCCGATGCTGCTGGGGCGCGTCGGCCTGCTCCTCGGCCGTCTCGTCGATCTTCTGTTTCTGGGATGCAGATGCCCACGCGAGCGAGAACCCTAGATATAAGGAGCCCATGCGCACGCCCTCTTCTGCAAGGTAAGAACTAGTTTTTTGTCGGTGTGCGGCTTCGAGGCGTCGGCCATCTTGTCGGGCGCATCGGGCACCTGCGAGTGCGCGGTCTTTCCGTTTTTGCCCGCGCATGGTGAGTGCGTTTAGCGGCTGGATGGAATTCCTGCCGAGGTCTGTGGTCGCCGTGAGGGTGCGCGCTAAAGTCTCATCCTGACGCCGAATAACGCGCGAAATCGATCGTGACGTGACTAGCTGGGCCTCCGTGGCAAATTGGCCTTTGCGACCGCCAGGTCAGCGAAGGAGATGGTTGCGTGTCAGCCTCGCGGCCTCGGTCATGCTGTGTTTGATGTTGCACCGCTGGTGCCCAATCAAGACCTCGTCCATCCGCGAGTTGTCAGTCAGTGGCGTGTGGCGCTTCCTGTAGAATAATGCTTGGAGATGAAACCTGGAATGGGTAGGATATTTCCCGCCTTCGCCCTGGCCAGAGACGCGGCGCTAGTTGTGCGAGGCCGCTGAGTCGGTGGTTGCGAAGCTCAGCAGGCTCGGACAGCGCCCTCGGGTTCAACTGCAAATTGGGGTAGGGAAGTCGGGGCTTCGCGGCTCCCGGGGCGACCGCCAAGTTTTCGTGGGGGCGCCGGGAAACCTCGAGGAGGTCATGCTCGTTGGCATCTCGTAGTCTAGAGAAAAAAAAACGGGGTCCGATCACCAACCACAGGGGGGCACTATGGCGCGCCGCTGCCGCGGGGCGCTACAACTGGGCGGACTGCGTCGCAGAGGAGGGAACGCGACGACGGATGGTGTTCAAGGCGGGGGTGTTCTTCGCCAGTGTCTGCCCTGTCGGCCTCGCATCTCTGACCCTGGGGGCAAACTTCGCAATCGGCTTCTCCGGGCAATCGTCGCGGGCGTCACCTCCAATCAGCATGCCCAAATATTTGCAAGAGGGAGAGAGAGAGAGAGAGAGAGAGAGAGAGAGAGAGAAAGAGAGAGAGAGAGAAAGAGAGAGAGAGAGAGAGAGAGAAAGAGAGAGAGAGAGAGAGAGACAAAAAAAAGAAATAAAGAAAGAGAGAGAGAGAGAGAGATAGAGAGAGAGAGAGAGAGCGATCGATATATGTTAAATATATATATATTATATATATATATATATATAATATATATATATTTATAATATTATATATATATAGAGAGAGAGAGAGAGAGAGAGAGAGAGAGAGAGAGAGAGAGAGAGCGAGAAAAAGAAGAGGAATCCGCGCCCCCCGCCGAGCCAGGGCGCTCCGCCGACAGGGCGTCTATCAAGCGTTGCGGGTGCTCGGCAGACGGCGCCAGGAGACCGCGCGCAGCTTCCAGCTGCTGGATAGTGGAGGGCGGCAGCGCGACATTCGAGGGCGTTTGGCGAAGGCCATAGAGGCAGTCATCAGAATGCTTGAGCTCTATATGGGGGCCATTGTGACATCTGGCGCTGTTGCAAGCCGAAAGCGGCGCCGTCCCGAAACAGACGAGCGCCATCGATGCAGGGCCCATCCAGCGAACGCCACGAGCGACATCCATCGCGGCGCGCGCCCTGTCTGGTGTCAATTTCATCGCCGAGTTATCCGAGCTGAACGCGCGGGAGAAATCGCCAATGAATTTTGGGCCCCCCATCGTCGCCCGGGCCTCTAGGAGCCACCGATCGTAATCGAGGGGAAGGTGGCGGCGATAGTCCGTCAGGACGAAAGAGCTATCATCGATACCTTGCGCATGCCCGGCCAACGCCCAAGCTTCGGCCGGCGCAATGACCAGCCATGCCGTGGCCAGACTTGCAAACTTGCGACTCTGGAACAACCGGTTGGGCTACTCCTTTCAGCGGGTGGCGCATGCGCGCGCGTGAGCTTGGCATCAGTGTTGGACATGGACAGCGCGTGGGTATTTTCTGGGGTCCTGAACCTGGTTCCCAGCGCCCTCCTGAGCTTCGCCCTTGGAGGGTGGCGGCCGTCGGCGCCTCGGGCGTCGGAGGCGAGGGGGCAGAATCGCAATGGAACGGAGGGCCCAAGGAAAATCAGTTTCGCCTTCGCGTCGCGCGCGCGGGCGAGGCGAAGCTGCGTGGCCGGGCGAAAGGAGCGGGCACTCCTCTGGCCAGGGCGCCGCCGGGCCAAGAGACCGCCTCCCGCGGGGGCGCCCCGCGAGTGTCGCGCTGGTGTCCCGTAGTGAGATCGATAATTAAATCGATCGTGAGACCGATGGCGGGATTCATTGTATGACCGACAATGAGATCGATGGTGAGATGGATAGCGGGACCGACAGCGTCTTTGACCATGCAATGAATCGTGAGATCGATCGCGAGACCGACCATGAGATCGACAACGAGTTGGGTAACCTTTTCGACTATGGCATCAACGGCGCAAGGGATAGCGACATCCATTCTAAGGACGGTAGTGAGATCGGTCGTGAGATCGGTAGCGGGGTCGTTGTGAGATCGAAAATGAGATCGATCGCGGGATCGATCGTGAGATCGAAAGTGATTTCGGTAGTGAATTCGGCAGCGAGGTCGATCGTAATCTCGATAGTAATATCAATCGTGGGATCGATTGTGAGAACGATGATGAGATCGAATGTGAAATCGTTTGTCAGGGCGCTCGTGGGACGGTTCGTGGCAAGCTGAGAGCGATCGTGAGATCGATGGCGAGATCGGTCGTGGGATCGACCGTATGCGATCGAGAGATCGGCCGATAACGGGATCGATTCCGGCATCGATGACTCGATCGATCGCGGGATCGATAGCGAGATCGATCGCGGGATCGATCGTTCTGTCGATGGTGAGATCGATCGCGCGATCGATTTTGAGGTCGATCGCGTTACCGATGCTGAGATCGCACGAGTGAAACGTTTGCTCCTCCCGCCCCCCGCGCGAGCCCCCCTGTCGCCCGACGGGTGGTCGTCTAGGCATCTGTCGGGAGAGACGCGTGCGTCGCCGCGCAGATTGTTCTGGGCGCGCCCGAGTAGACGCCGGCGCCGCGGGGAACCCGCGGCGAACGCTGCGTCCGAAATAGAATCTGCCCCGGCAGCCGAGGCGCTCTCAGAGACAGCAGGCCGCGCGTCGAAACACGCGGCGCGCCGGTGTGTGCGCGCGTGCATTTGCGCCTGGGAGAGGTCGCGGCGGGGGCGGCGGGGCCCGCGGGGCATCTCCAATTCGCCCGCAGACGCATGGGGCGCAATCCGGGCAGTGCACGCTGCGCCCGCGCTCTCCAACGACGCCCTGAAAGAACGCGGGACATTCAATCGCCCGCGTCGCCGCCGCCCCCGAGGGAACCATTCGGACAGAACGCTCGAGCTCGGGCCGCTGGGGTCAGGCCTCCTGCATTCCGAAGAAGTCTCGCCCCCAGTGCAGCCTCGAAGTCTCGGCGGGACTTTCTGGAGCGTGGCGAGGGCGTCGACCGCTCCATCGGGCCGGGTGCGCCGACGAACGCTCGGTGGCGCTCCCGCTTCTCCTCCTGCCCAACCCTCTGAAAACCGCCCGGGGGCTCCTGCTCCAGTCCGAGCGACTCAGCGTCGAGAACCTTCGAGTAGAGCTCGCGCGCGCGCTGGCAGCGAGGAAACACGTCGTCGCATTCGACAGTCGTTTCATCCATGCGTTCAGCCAATTGAAAATAAAAGCTGGCTGTTTATCGTTTCATCTCATCTTCTGATGGCGACGGCGTCGAAGGGCTGGCGCAGACAAGCGGTGAGAGTCTCCCCGGGTTCTTGCAGCGTGAAACTTAGTGCGGCAGCGAGCGCGTGTGGCAGCAGAGTGCATGCAATCTCTAGAGTATGCAAGATGTTCTGCTCTGCCCTCAGAGGCAGGCGGTGAAGCGCGAGCTTGTCCAGTCTTTTCAGCCATCCAAGAGACTCGGCAATCCGCGAGGGCATGTTCCTGTTCTCGCTCCTGTCAAGACAGTGCATAATAATGACAGCAGCGACTGGGATCTGCTGAGCTGGTATTTTTCTTTTGTAACATCCGATCTTGGATGTAATAGTCGCCATGTCTGCAGTGATAGCACTGGGGGCAGAGCGGTGGGCGCGGTCGAGCCTAGCACCGTTGTCAATTATGCCGCCCACCAATGGTCTGCGAGCACCAAGCGCCTGGAGAAACTCTTCAGATTCTGGGGGCATGTCATCAGAATCCGTCGCATAACGCTGGCCCCCAGGACGCCGCGGGCCGCCGCGCGCTCTCCCGCCCCGCTTGTAAGTGCTGGAAGGGCCAGACGCGCCAGGCACACGAACGTTCGCAACATTGAGATTGCCATCCGGCCCTGTCATGCTTGTCACGGGAACGCGCCCTGCAACCAAGGGGCGATGCTCCGGCGCAACAAAGAGACGAGCAACCTTGCGACGGCCTGCCGTGATGGCGCCGCTGGTGGCCGTGCTGTCGCGGAGGAACGAATAATCAAATTTGTGCGAGAAGATCTGGAGAGCGGGGTGGTCAATGCCGCCCGGGTGTCAATGGGCTTCTAGGGCAGCGGCGATATCACGTTGACGTGGATGTCGTTCGAGACAACTTATCTCCTGGGGGGCTTTGTCCTGGCGCGCGGAGTGGCCGCCGGGAAGGGCCCGCTGGCATTTGAGGGATGCGTGGGGAACTGAGGGGGGGGGGGGGGGGGGGGGGGGGGGCGAATGGGGGTGCAATATAATTTGGAGGCTCATCGCGCGGCGCAACAGAAGAGGAATGCAAGGTGGATGGCTGCCTGCCGCCAGCACTATCGTGGACATGTGGCGTGGGCAGATCAGAATCTTGACGGCAGGCGGGTTCGCGCGCGTCGAACAAGATGCCGCGCCCGTAGTCCATATGCTGCGTCATCTGTCGGCTGCCAGACCTGGGGCCCGTCCGTCCGCCGATCGCAAGTAGGGCTTATTATTGGTCGCGGTGTCAATCATGAAGTCGCCCTCCGTGTCCTTAGTCTTCCAGTGATATCGATCTTAGCAGTATGGGATAATTGCAAGCTGGCCCTCCCTTGACTTCAGTGCGGGGAGCGCCCGCAAATCGTTGGCCGCCGAGATGTGGGACGTGCCCGAACCATGGCCAGAGCATCCCATGTGCATCTGCTCGTTTCATACCTCTGTGTTATGCAATTTGATTCTCGTCGGTTCCCACAAACCCCGCAAAGTATTTTTCCTCATTCTGGCAAGCAAACGAATCTTCCTACGAACTCGAATCGGGAATGTCTCGGCCTGGTCACGGCACTCGTCCCAGATAGTGTGTGTGGTCAAAGCCCATTCCTTAAATCTGGATGTCGCATATGAGGAACCAAACGCCACCGAACATGAATGCCCCGTTCGTTGAAGGAGGGAACCGCAACAGCAACCATACTCTGAAGCGCGTGTGATTCGTACCATTCCAGTGCTCCTTACGACATTGCGACAGCGCTTCCAGTGTCCAGCCGCCAGCCGGCAGCCAGCATGAATTATGCTGGTCGCTGGTCCTTCGACGGCGTCCGCGATATTGTCGGGCATGGAGTTCAGCGCGGGGCGTTTGCGGGCCTGGCTGCTCGATGATGTGGCTGCCGTTGACACAGGCGTGGATACGGTGCAATCTGCTCATTCAGGTCTTTGAATTTCAGCTTCACCTTTGCATCAATCTCACAACACCCATCACCATCTTCCGTGATCATCGCGCCCGTCGCTTGCTGGAAACGCTCCTGCCACTGGCCTGCCATCGCCTGGACCAGCGCTAGCATCTCGTTTGCCGGCGCGACCTGTTGGGCCTGGAGGCCCTGAGCCTGGAGTTCGAGCGCATCCGTCCTCGCACCCGTTGAATTGATCGCCGACAGCAACTCCGACTTCATTGATCCCAACGCAACCAGGACGTCCGAGCCCTCCGCCGCCATCGTCGGGCCAAATGGAGTAAAGCGCGAATTGATTGTATGGTATCTGTCGCAATAAAATGCCGCGGACAGAGCGGAGCGTGCTTTGGCGCACGTCTATCGGAGGCCCTGCGCTTCAGAAGCGTGGGTCGGATCCAGACCCTTGGCAGCGACCAAGCTCAAGCGCCCAGGGCACGACGGTCAAACTTGAACCAACATTGCTTGAGTCAAAGTGGCTACGGCCCCAAACCCTCAATTCATTCAACGCCTCAACGCAGCTGTATAAGCACACGTCGCGTCCCATCTACTTGCGCATGCGTAGCAGCTGAACCTGACTCTCACGGCCTCACACTTTGCTACGACTCACGGCGAGGACCCGCCGCCAGGGCGGCCACCCTCACAAGTGAACAAACCAGTCTCGAATCACTGGCCCAACTGCCGCAGCCCATAGGCCAGCCTCCCGCCCCATCTTTCAGGCTAGCATCTCTGCGCTCACCGCCGCCTCTTTCCTAGCGGAGTGGGGATGGGGCTATTGCACGGGTTAGGCGGGAGGGGAGAACCTGCAGCCACCTGGGGCCGCGTAGGGCGAGTTTGGCCAGTGCCACACCACTGCAAATCGCCGCAGTTACAGCAGTCGCAATTGCTTTCACAGCGGCCGCAACATTTGCCGCTACTCCAACCCATCACCCCTCTCTAATTCATTCCTATGAATTGTATTGGGTGTTTTCCCCTCGTGTTCCCCCCTCCCCCCAGGGTGCAAGGGGACATAGCGATCCCGCCCCTTGGGTGTTCTGCCTGCCTGTGTCTTTTGTATGTTTACGAATACTTATTTTGATCCCCCTGGGGGTTGGATGGCGGCGTCGGATATACACTATAACCAACAGCCGCTGACCAGGAGGAGGAGGAGGAGGAGGAGGAACGAAAGGATGATAATGAAGAGCATGTGGAGAATACAAACATCAACAACAACGGGAGGCGGAGAGAAGCGGGGAAAGGAGAGAGGAAGGAGAAGCATGTGCAGGATGAGCAAGGGTACGGTAAGGAAGGAAGAGGATGAGGAGACGGAGGAGACGGAGGAGGATGAGGAGGAGGAGGATGATCAGGAGGAGGTTAAGGATGAAGAGGTAGGGAGCAGGAGGAGGAGATAGGAGGAAGAGGAGGAGGAGGAGGAGGAGGAGGATGAGGAGGAGGAGGAGGAGGAGGAGATAGGAGGAGGAGGAGGAGGAGGAGGAGGAGGAGGAGGAAAAGGGGGTTTCTCCGTTGTTCCCAAAGGCCCTCGTGCGCCACCACATGTTGAAGCTGGCCCACCACCTCATGGGGCCGTCCTTGCCGTCCTTTTGGAAGGGCGTCGAAAACACGCTGGTCCATCCCCTCACCTCCGACGCCACCTCAAACATCGGGACGCCATCTGTTTCCTCAGTTTGGGCCTGGGGAAGCCCCTTTCGGGCTCAAGGCAATGCACGAGTGCCATCTGAAGTGACGCACCAATCCCCTGGAGTGGGCCGAGAAGCTTGGAGGCGCACGTCGCGAGAACATCGTGGCGTCGGATGTCTGGGTACCCCGCCTCCTCCCCCCCTCCGACGGCAGGGGGGAAGAAGGAGGCCAGACGCCCCCCGGCGCAACGCCTCCTTGATATAAATTACACCAAAGAAAACCCCAATCAATGGATGGTTTGAAATGGGATCGATAATAGGATCGATAAGGAGATCGACCGGGAACCCGGGAAACCAGGAACCCGGAACCCGCCGAAATCGGACCGGAACCAATGAACAGGAACCCGGGAACCCAGAACTGGGAACTCGGCAACCCAGCCGGCCACCACCATCGGCGGGAAGCTTTCTTCACATCTGCCAATTTCCGCTATCGGATCCCTGCAGTGCAAGCACTGATAAAAGGGAATAACTCCTCCCCGTCGCAACCCGAGACGGGTCGGTAGGACCAGCCAGGCGTTTCGCCTGAGACATCCTCACCACTGATGATCCTGAAGCATGGGCCTTGTAAGAGCTTGACAGGTGGAGGGCGGGTGGTTTTCAAACGGTGGCTCTCGCCTCAACGCCGCGCGCAGTCGTCGTAAACATTTGCAACAGTTTCACGGATGGAGGGCGCGCGAAATGTAGCTCTCGCTTCAGCGCCGCGCGCATTCGTCTTGCAAGTTGTCAAGCGTTTTCGCGGGTGGAGGGCGGCTCTTTTTTAAGTGTGGCTCTCGCTTTAGCGCCGCGCTATCGTCTGAACAATTTACAAAGATTCGCACGGTGGACTTCCCAGAAACCATGTTCTGGCACGATTTAGGGCTCTCAGGATGTGGTCGCAACAGTAGCGTTGATCCGCGGCGATGAAATTAAAGGAATGGTGCTTTGCCATGGCTAATATTTTCATTCAGACGGTTGTCATCCAACGAGGCGCCCCCTGGAGTGAAAACAGACCCTTATAGGAGACGATGAAGATGGAGCTTGGAGGGAAGGTTCATTGCAACATGGTTGGTGAGTCTTGGGTTTGCACTGGTCCTCCTCCTCTTTCTCCTCCTCCTCCTCCTCCTTCTCCTCCCCCTCGGGCTGTCGGCATCGGTGTTCGGTCGAACGTAGCCGTCGCCCCCCCCCCAAGCCCCAAGGGCGAACGCCCCTGGGGGGGGGGGTGATAAAACTGAGGCCTGTACGTAAAACAAGGGAGCCACCGCAGGCACCGAGGACCTCCCCAGGGGCCCAGCGTCCCTTGTCGCCTCTGGGGGGGAGGGGGAGGGGGACCTCCTCCTCCCTCCCCCTCCTCCTCCCCCTCCTCCTCTGGGCCTTGGGGGAGGGGGCGGGGGCCCTCGTAAGCACGGGTGGATCTGCTCCGAAATCCAGTTCGGGACCCGCTCCTGGAGAGGCACGGGGCCGACCTCGATGGGAGAGAGGGGACAGCACCGACGCCGACGGGCACCCTCTGGGATCAGTGCCGGGCCCCCTGGCCAAGGCCTGACTGAGAAATCGCTCACGGACGGGAAGGCGATCATCGTGCTCACGGTCGGACCAAAAGAACAGAAGAACATCCTCCAAGAGCACGGGACCTTCCGCCGGCCCAAGCACACAGAACATCCAAGGGTACCCTCCCCAGGACGCACGAGAACAGCCAACACGCTCTTTTGGCTCGCTCCGGCTGCAAGGAGGGCCGAAAGCGCAACGCAAGGGCTGCCTGGGGAACGGCGCGCCTCGGCCACGAACAGCGCTCCCCCGGCCCGGCCCCTGCAGCAGGAGCTCGACCACAAGGAACCTTCCACAAGAAACCCAGCCCTGAGACCCCAGGACGCCCACGGACCTTCGGAGCGGGAGCGTCGCGCTGTTTGCCATCGCGCGACCATCGACACCCTGGAAGCCCCGGGCACCCTGGAGGCACGCAGGGTGCTCCTTGGCACGGGCCGCCGCTGCAAGGACGGGCGCGCGAACGCCAGGGGCCTGCCGAGTCCAACGAGGCCCCCGCTGCAGCGTCTTGGCCGCGAGCCACCGCGGCGCCCGCGGCCGTCGCAGCGGCGAGCGCCGGCGGCGCGGGGGCCCCGAGGCCCGAGAGGCACCTGGCCGGGACTGGAGCGCGTGCCCCCCCCCTTGGCCGCTGGAAGGCTCGAAGTACAGCTGGCCCGTAATTACCACAAGGGTGCGCGGTGAGGGTGCCGGGGCCTGGGAGGGCCATGTCGAAGCTCTTCGAATGGGGCGCGGCCAACGAGACTGGCCAGGGATGGGCCGAGGAGGCAAGGATGCAAGGGTACCCGGGTACCCCTGGGAAGGTTGCCCAGCCTTACCATGCGGGTCGACTGTAGGGCCCCCCAGTGCCTGGCGATTTCCGAGGCACGCTTCTCGGGCAGACATGGGTCTCCTCTCGAACGGCGCATGACTCCCGCCGCCACCCTGCGCAGAAAGCTGCGCTGCCATCGGGGATGCGCCCGTCGCCGAGATTGCCACGGTAAGGACCGCATCCTCAGGACGTGGCTGCAACGCCCTGAGGATGACGGGACTCGGCCGTGGTTTCTGCCAGTGTTCGCGGCGCTCACAGAGAGGGTGGCGCGGGGGGGTCGGCTTTCTGAGAAGGCGGAGGGGTCTTCTGGGAAGGCAAGGGCCCTCCTGGAGGGCCCCGGATGCCTCAAAGACGGCTTCCTGGAAGCTGGGCGGGCTTCTAAGAAGCTTCCCTGCCTTCTAAGAAGCCGCGCCACCTCCTCAGAAGCCCACCCCCCTCGCGGCACCCCCTTGAGGGTGCCGTCCTCAGTGCCCATGTGCACCAATTCCAGCTCTGGTCAGGCTCGGTGCAGATAAATAGTTGGCGCCCGGGCATCCTTGCTGTGCGACTCGATCATGCTGTCGAAGCCCCAGAACTTGATCATTGGCTCCCAGACGGTGAGGGCCACGAGGAACATCATCCAGCAGGCGCATACCTGGCACTGCTGCTCGAACTTGTCCTGGATGTCGTGGAAGAGGTCGAAGCGGGTCGCCATGATGATGGTGAAGCTGATGCATAAGAACAGCAACACCCAAATAAAGGTCACCCACATGGTGGCGATGTGGATCACGTCGGCACCGTGATCGCTTGAAGACCAGAAGGACTTGTCCGTGTTCCGCCGCGCGATTCCCCAGGCTGCCATGGTCCCCTGAACGATAGACATCAGATACAGGGGGGCAGAGATCATATACGACTGCTGCCCGCGCCAGATTGACAATTCGTCGCTCTCTCCTAGCGACTTGTAATACTGAATCATGCCATTCTCTGCTATCTTGATTAAAAGCACGTAAATGGCGAAATGGCTGACGTTGAACATCAGAGGCGGCGTTGTGCTGACAACCATGAAGACCGTAAGAGAGATCCAGAAGAATATCGCGAGGGAGGTCCAGAAGTACGTAATGTTCTCTGTCATGATGAACAGGCGAACAAGACTTGGCATGACGCCGCGCATAACCAGGAATGCGGTTACCAGGGCCATCCCGCAGCATATCACGAACCACGAGAGGGTTACGTCAATCAGCAACATGTACTCTTTTTCGGCCAGCTTGTAGACCACCCTGTCGATGTTGTGGCCGAGGAAGAAGGCGTATGCACGGTACATGGCCGTGCAGATGCCCGCGTCCGCACCGAGAATGAGCGTGGGGTTACCCGGCGTGTCGCAGAACAGGTTGTACCCGATGAGCTCCTTGGTCCACTTGCTGTAGATGAAGTGGTACACCATGGCGAAGTAACCCAGCAGGCCGCAGCCGAAGGCCACCAACTGCCACGTCCTGTCCTCGGAGGAGGAGGAAGCAGAGGAGGAGGAGGAAGAGGAGGAGGAGGAGGAGGAGGAGGAGAAGGAGGAGGAGGAGGAGGAGGAGGAGGAGGAGGAGGATGGAGGAGGAGGAGACGCCTCCGACGGCCATCTCCTGCATCTCCTCGCGCCGACGGCCCTGCAGAGCCCTCGGCCCCCCTGCCCCGGGGACGGCCCCTCTCGTCGCGGGCCCCTGCCCGGAGCTGTCGGCTGCGCGCAGGAGCGGCCCCCAACAAGAGTGGCCCTGGGTGCGCGGCTTCCGGGAGCGGCGAGGGCGGGGTTGGGGGAGGGGACAAATCCAAAAGCGTGGCGAGGGCGGGGGGGGCGGCGCGGGCGGGCGGGAGCGGTGGGGGGGTAGGGCGAAGGGGGAATGGGGGGGGGGGGGGAGACACATCCAAGCACGCGGGGGGGGGGAGAGGTCAGCGCCGGGGATGGGGGCACTGTGGGCCCAGCACGCATTCCACTCCAGGCGAAGGGGTCGCTCGATGCGGCGGCCTGAATGCTCGGTAGCGGCGGGCCACCGGGTGGTGTCGTGCTCGCACGCGCCCCCGCTAAGAACGTTCGGGCACCCCCTCAGAACCGACCTCCCTGCGGTGGCCCACGGGGAGCTCCACACATGACCTCGGCAGGCCTGCTCGCACGGCGTCCCCGCGCCCATCTCGGCACACTCCTCACGCGCTCCGTGCCCGGCGGGGAGCTCCACCGATGGCCCCAGAGGGCGTGCTCGCACGGCGTCCCCGCGCCCGTGTCGGCACACCCCTTCTTGCTTATAGTCACACTTAGTCAAGAAAAATTGCTGGGTGCTTCGCCGAGCTAGTTCAATGACGGGTCCCCAGAAGTCCCGACCCCTTTCTCAAGACCGGTTTTTTCATCCCGAGTTGTTGTTTAACGGTCCCAGGGCTCCGTGAGGTCCCCTGGAGGCCAACAACGGACCGAACCTGCCGCCGCGGATTTTTGTCACGACGTTTCACGACGCGCGCCTGAAGCCAGACGAGGACGCCTAGTGCGCACAAATTGCAACGCCCGGATTTCAGGGAGACGGCTTCTCACCAAGCGTCGTCCTTTGACGACCCGAAGGCCTCAAGAGTGGCTTCTACTGGGATCGGCGCGGGGGTTGATAAGGCGATCGAAGGGTTATCAATGCGTACCACGTTGGGATAGATGTGGCCCAACCTCGTTTACAAGTAGGTTGCGACTGCACATGGTCGCTTAGGGAGGTTAGCGCTTCGGGCTAAGCGGGCGAAAGTATATAACCTCCTGAGACACGTGGCGCATTTGTAACGCACTCATGAGCTACGTTTGGCCAAATACCTACTACCGTGGCATGCACTGATCATCCTCCTACTCCTACGGCAAGCCGATCGCAAGAGCCCATGGGCCGGAAGTAGCAAGAAACCGGCCGTCGCGATCCTTCCGAATCGCTCCCGATCCCGATCGACCGACGGCTCGGTGACAGGTCGACGGTCTGGGTCTGGCCCTGATCGACGGGTGCTCCCTGCCCGCATTTTCCTCCTCCTCCTCCTCCTCCCGAATTAATTAAGAGGGGCGACGATGATGACGACTCCGACGAGACGCTGCAGTGCGCGCCAGGGCGCAGTCCTCTTGAGAGGAGCGCAGCGGGGGAGGCGAGACCCATCACATGTGGGTGATCAGGATGTTCTGGAATGAGGCCTTGCTCCAGAAAGCTGTTCCGCCTTGTCGAACTTGGGGGCCTCCCTCGTACAAGGGGCAATCTAGCTCCACACATACAGCGAGGGTTGGCATGCACTGTTCTAGGACATACCTTGTGAAGCGTGTGCACTAGTAGCTATAGAGGCCATCAGTCTCACTCAACGCACACTGGCTCGTGGTGAAGCTTTTTTTTTTTATTCTCAAAAGTGGGCTGTGCACGTACAGCCCCCTACGCAGAGCCCGGAGGAGGAGAGGAGGGCGGCGGAGGAGGAGGAGAAAGGCGGGAGGAGGAGGAGTGCGGGAGGAGGAGGAGAAGGAGAGAGAGGAGGAGGGGGGAGGCCGATGAGGCGTACGAGGATGAGGGGAAGACGAGGAGGAGGGGGAGGGAGAGGAGGAGCAGGAGGAGGGAGGGAGGAGGAGGAGAGGAAGAGAGAGGAGGAATGGATGATGATTGAGGAGGAGAAGGCCCCTTCGAGCCGGCCTCACCAGGCCCACCGAGTAATCCCAAGACCCAGCATCAGCATAGTCCCGCCGAGCAGCCCAGTGGCGTTCCTCGTCAGCCTGGCGGCCGCCTCTGGCGGCGCCCCTGGGGCCGCCGCTGCGCCCCAGGGTGGTGGGGCGTCGAGGCCGCCCTGGGCTGCTCGGGGGGCCTGTTGGGGCCAGGTGGGACTACCCTGGGGGGGGGGGGGGAGCAGTCTGTGCAAAGCACGAGCTTGACAAGAGGGGGAGGAGAGGGAGGAGGAGGAGAGTGAGGAGGAGGAGGAGGAGGAGGAGGAGGAGGAGGAGGAGGAGGAGGAGGAGGAGGACGAGGAGGAGCAGAAGGAGGAGGATAACGAGGAGGACCAGGAGGAGGAGGATGAGGAATGAGGAGGCGGGGCGGCGTATGCGCCGGAGGAGGCTGAAGTAGGAATGAGAGTGTAGTGGTACTGAGTAGTGAGGTTGTAGTAGTAGTATTCGGCTGAGGCGTGAGTAGGGTGTAAGGCATTGAATGCGGAGTATTGACGGAGGAAGAAGCGGAGGAGGAGGAGGATGAGCTCGTGCGCTAGCGAAGCAGCACGATCCCGAGGAGCAGGGCATGGCACCTACACGCCGATCGGTGGTGCATGGGCAAGGGGGTGGCGAGGTCAATGCGGGGGCTTCGGGGGCCACTTGCGGGACGCACAGAGACATACTAGTACTGTACAGTGGAGGCCAGTCCACAAGAAACCTTCCACAAGAAACCCAACCCTGAGACCCCAGGGCGTCCATTGATTTTTGGTGTGGGAGCGTCACGCCTTTCATAGCGAAACTATCGGCACCCAAGAAACCCAGGGCACCCTGGAGGCAAGCAGGGCGTTTCTTGGCATGGGCCCCCGCTGTATGTCCTCCTCGGAGGCGCGCGTCCGACCCGATCATGTAATATAACCATCTTGCAGTATGGACTTTCCCGAGCGGTGTGGCCAGAAAGCGCCCGCCACGACGCATACACTGCAAGATTTCTCGGTGAGCGCGTCGCCCCTGGGTGGGCGACGCACACATAGTATTAGCATGTTGACGCCGAGTTTGAGGGAATTGGTAACCCCTCTCATGCGCTAATTCGGTTAGGCCAGATATATCCCACCTGGGCGCCCACTGGCAGCACCCCAATGCCATGTGCAGCCCCCGCGCCGATCACAGTAGGCGTGGGAAGCGCAACAGCCAAAAAGGGGGGGTGCGCCCCCAAAGGGGAAGGATGGCGCGGATCGGGCGACACAGGGAGGAGCAAGAGCAGGACCAAAGAGAAACCCATCAGGAAACCGTCTTGCGGACGAGCGGGCCCCCCTGAGATCCGACGCTGCAAAGAACTGCACCATCGCAGAAAACCGCCACCAGAGCCCTGGACCCCATCTTTCTGCGGCATTTTCGAGCCAGGTCCACCTGCGAGGGCCCCCGGGGCCCGAAACCGGGCGAAACCGCCCGTCGCGAGAAGCTCGCAACGCCAGGGTCTCGAGGCCTGGAGGGGAGCCCTCAGAAAGAGCTCGAGGCGGAGGAGGCCGCGCGAGAGCCCCGCGTGCCGCAATGGGGGAATTGGTGCGGCGGGCGGGCACGCATCAGCCAGGCCCTCACCGTCCCTCCCGCCGGCGCCCCTTCTGGCCGCCCCCGGTCGCTGGAGGAGAAGCCCCGGGGGAGCAGCGGGCACAGAGGACCCAGATACGGCCAGACCTGGGACAGAAGAGCATCCTTCAAGGACATGCGACCCTCCGCCGGCCAAACCGAAGAACAATCGAGAGGGCACCCTCCACCAGGATGCACAAGAGCATACCACGAGCACGAGACACATCGGGGCACCCTCCCCGAACCGACCTCGATCTTTCACCTCGGTCCGGCCGAATCCGATGTCTTGGCTTTTTCCACATCGCGTTTCGCTAGGGAGGGCTCTGATACTGGTGCAGCAGTACCCCGGCATAGCCCCACGAGCAACAACGACTGCGGGAGGGTCCTAGGCCGCCCAGGCCAGCAGCCATTTCGCCCGAGACCTCCCCAACATTTATTCGGGAATCGTCGGGAATCCTCTGACCAGGGTCAACCCATTGCTCCTCCTCCTCCTCCTCCTCCTCCTCGCCCTCCTCTTCCTCTTCCTCCTCCTCCTTCTCCTCCATCTCCCCCCCGCCCTCCCGCCGTTCCTCCCCCTCATCCTCCTCTTCTTTCTCCTCTTCCTCTTCCTCCTCTTCTTCCTCCGCCCCCTCCTCCCGGCTCAGTGAGGCATTGCAGGATCCTGCAATAATTTGCACGATCCTGCGCCCAAGCCTGAGTCAATGCGACCCTGGCCCTGCAGGATCCTGCAAGATTCGGCGCTCTGGCTGACCCCCCTTTGCATTGAGCCCCGTCTCTTGAGCCTCGAAATTGCGCTCTCGCCTCAGTTCCGGTTACGGTTTTGGCCCGGATGGCCACGATCTCCTGTAACAGCTACGCCAAGGTGCACATGGCCGTGTCTCGACCTCCTACTCCTCGACCCGCCTCTTCACCCTTGCCGCTGTTAAGGTGCCTTGCTGGGGTGACTTCAGAATACGGAATCTCCGAAAGCCCCGCATCTTTTCCTCAGGCCCGGTTCCTCCTCCCGAAGACTTCGCTTTCGGACGGTGTCCTGGGGCCCCGCGAAGGCCCCAGAGGGCCAACCACCGCCGAAACCCTTCCGCCGTTTTGTTGCTGTTGTTGCTGTTGCTGTTGCTGTTGCTGTTGCTGTTGTTGTTGTTGTTGTTGTTGTTGTTGTTGTTGTTGCTGTTGTTGTTGTTGTTTTGTTATCGGGCTTTTTTCTCTCTCGTCTTTTTGCACGACCCGAGGGGGTCTGGTCTTCGGGTCGCGGCTCGGGGTCTCCGGTGGCCGTTCGGAGCGATCCTGTCCCGGCGAGGCGCACCTGTTCCAGAACGCACACCGAGGCCGGAACAGGTCGCAACGAACCTCCCTACGAAGACATCCGACAACCTCGGACCTCGACGTCCGACGTCTTGGATGTCCAATGTTTTAACGACGCGAGCATGTCTGGGAAGAGAGCCTCCTCCTCCTGCCCCTTCTGGTCCGCTCCTCCGTCTGTGCCCCCTCAGGTCCTCGTGATCCTCCTCCGCCTCCTCCTCCAAATCATCATCATCACGGTCACCATCACCATTACCATCATCATCACCATCACCATCCTCATCACAGCCATCATCATCATCCTCATCATCACCACCATCATCATCGTCGTCGTCATCATCATCAGCATCACCATTATCACCATCACCATCATCACCATCACCATGACCATCACCATGACCTTCACCATGACCATCACCACAATCATCATCATCATCATCACCATCATCATCACCATCACCACCACCATCATTAGCATCATCTTCATCATCATCATCATCATCATCATCGTCATCACTCTCATTATCACCGACATCATCATCCTCGTCATCAGCACCCCCATCAACAACACCATCATCACCATGTTCATCACCATGTTCATCATCATCATCATCATCATCATCATCATCGGCATCATCATCATAACCACCACCATCATCATCATATTCACAATCATCATCACCACCATCATCACCACCTTTACCATCATCAACATCATCATCACCATCACTACCACCACCACCATCATCACCACCACCACCATCATCACCATCGTCATCATCATCATCAGCATCATCGGCAACATCATCATCATCAACACCACCACCATCACCATCATCACCATCACAATGACCACCACCATAACCATGACCATGACCATCATCATCACCACCACAATCGTTATCAACATCTTCATCATCACAACCATTATTATCATTAGCATCAACACCGACATCAGCATCACCATCAACATCATCAGCATCCTCGTCATCAGCACCACAATCATCATCATCAGCATCATCATCATCATCATCATCATCATCATCATCATCATCCGCATCATCATCATCACCATCACCACCATCATCATCACCATCATTACCATCGTCGTCATCATCATCGGTATCAGCATCCTCACAATCATCATCATCACCATCATCAGCATTATCACCATCGTCATCACCACCATCATCATCACCATCATCATCATCAGCATTATCACCATCACCACCACCACCATCATCATCATCATCACCATCAGCATCATCATCATCATTCTCATCCTCATCCGCATCCTCATCCTCGTCGTCGTCGTCCTCCTCCTCCTCTTTCGCGTCCTCATCCTCATCCTTCCTTCCTCCCCTCCCGTCCACTTTTCCCTCCTCCTCTCC
>CAUYUJ010009934.1:0-17500 GCA_963575745.1 Prorocentrum cordatum
CTCTCCTCCTCCTCCTCCTCCTCCTCCTCCTCCTCCTCCTCCTCCTCCTCCTCCTCCTCCTCCTCCTCCTCTTCCTCCTCCTCCTCTTTGTTTGACTGCAACGTTCATGCCCCTGAATGTGACGAATCCATGCACAGTCAGCCAGATGCGCACTGAAGGCAAGGCAAATCAGAAGTACGTGATGAGCAGGCCCAGGAGCAGGATGAACAGGAAGTTGCACCCGACCATGAAAAGCACAAACACGAGGAAGAACTTCGCCACCACGCGCGGCACGAAGAGGACTCCACCAGGAACAAGAATACTTGCGCATTTACGGTGTAATTCAGGCCCTCCCACGAAACACCGCCTCTCAGCCCACGACGGACAGCAGAGCCACATTCAATACCGATGACCACGTCGGACAGCAGAGCCACATTCAATACCGATGACCAAACACAGTACCAGGAAGCCAGCCCCGTACGTGGAACAAAACAGCACCAGGAAGCCAGCCGCGCACGCGGAAAAACAAATAGCATACGAGAGCGTCGAACATGGGCAAACCTCAGAATAACCAGAAATACACGAGCAGATCCTGGAGGATTTGGAGATCACGGCAAACTGAATAACAATCCCTCGCCAGGGTCGGGAGGGAGGCCAGCAGGGACCCATACACCAGCCTTCGCCGCGCGAGCTCCGTCATCGTCGCGTACGGGGTCAGAAACAGGATGCAGCCACTCGCGCGCGATGGACTCCCGAGAAGCCCACCACCTGGAACTCGCGCCGCTGGGTCTTCCAGGCACGGAAGGAAGACGCATGTCTCTGCCCGCGCGGCGCTCCTCAATCTCCGCGACAGTCTCGATGTTCAGCACCGCCGCACAGACTCCGGCATCCAGCAGCGCCTGCGCACCCCCAGAGCCATCCTCTGAGGGGGGGGGCACCGCTCGAGAGGGAAGCTGCGGCCAGCAGTCCTCAGCATCGCAATGCCGACAGGACGGAGCCAGAGCCTCGCCCTCCACCAGCAGCTCGACCCCGCTCTCGAAGGCTTCCCACTCGCTGAACAACACGGCGCCGCAGGTGCAGCGCAAGCCAGGGCGGGGACGCGCCTGGACCTCCAGAGGCTCCCACCGCCCAGCCCCAGGTTGCGCCTGGCGCGCGCCATGCCCGCGACCCGGGCGCCCACGAGGCCGGCGGCGAGCACTGGCAAGATGAGCCGAAGCCTTCGCCTCAGCTCGTCGCCAACGGAGCCGGGCGCCACCGCGTCGACGTCCACCTCGAGGGACGCCAGCAGCCCGTGCGCCTCCGCGAGCCTGGAGGAGAGGTTGGCCAGCTCGTCCTTCAGCTTGAAGATGAGCCGGTCTGCCGAAGCACGCGCTCCGGCCGCCCCGCGCAGGGGCACTCCCGCAGCCACCAGAGCGCGCCCGGCATCCGGCGCCATGAGCAAGCACATAGAGCCAAGATGCTGGGGCGCAGCGGCTGAGCCAAAATGGCTACGGACAACCTCCTCCTCCTCGTCCTCCTCCTCTTCCTCCTCCTCCTCCTCCTCCTCCTCCTCATCCTCCTCCCCCTCCTCCTCCCCCCCCTCCTCCTCCTGGCGTGAAAAAGTCAGGGCGGGAGGTTTTCGGCCAAAGCTCGGCCTCGGGGGGCCCTCGCCCGGCCGCGGGACCAGCAAAGAGCCACTCGGGATGAGAGACCGGTCCTGGGGAAGGGGGCCAGACTTCTGGGGGTCGACGTCATGAAAAATCATGCAGTCGGGCGTCTGTAGGGGGCCACATGCGAATCCTACCCCTACACCCCACGATTTCTGAGGGGGGGGTGGGGTTCACTTCGTTCGGGAGCTCCCGAGCGAAGTGAACCCCACCCTCCCCCTCAGAAATCGTGGGGTGTAGGGGTAGGATTCGCATGTGGCCCCCTATCCAGACTTCTGGGGGTCGACGTCATGAAAAAATCATGACGTCGGGCGTCTGGGAAAAAACCCGAGGTCTGGCCCGCTTCCCTGGCTGGGACCGTCTCTACAGCCCAGGAGCTCGAAACCAGCCCACAGACCTAGAAACGATACAAAAACCGTCAGCTGTCCGTCTTTCACATTGTGAAAAGGGCCTGGCATGTTCAGAGATCTTAACCTCGGCCACTTTCCCAAGGAGGTGTTTTTGTCCTGGAACAACGTTTCAAGGTTCAGGGTCCCAAAACCTCTTCCTGGACACAGAAAATTTCAAAAAAAACTCCCGTCGCGATTGTTTCACGACGCGGGGGGTACGAGTAGCGGAAGTCCCCCCGATTTCTGAATTCCCGCTCTCGGCTAAGAATCCAGAAGCGGATCCAACCGTGGCCACGAGGGCGCGCCCAAGGACGCCCAAAATCGCCCAACGATCTCAATGTTCGAACCTCGATCCTCGACCCCAAACTTGAAACCCAAAAACCAACATTCCCCATGGTTGGGGTTGAAAAAACAACGTGCGACATTGATTTCCGAAGAAACACGCTATCACTCTGAGGCGGTCTCCCCGCGAGTGCCCTTCTGTACACGCCGTCCCCTTGCCAGGGCATCTTCGGCGCACGCTATCTCCAAGGCGGGGGATAGCGTGTAATACAATAGGGGCCCGACCACAAGAAACCTTCCGCAATAAACCAAACCCTGAGACCCCAACACGTCCATCGAAATTTGGTGTGGGAGCGTCACGCTCTCCGCGGCAAGACCAGCGAAACCCGAGAAACCCGTGGCCCCCTTGGAGGCGAGCAGGGTGCTTCCCTTGGCATGGGCCTCCCCCGTAAGCGGACCCGTGGCGCCACAGCGCAAGCCGCAGATCCGACAGATTGATAGGGAACCGAGCTCTATACACCAACGTTTTTTCCGGCCCTGCGCCGAAAACCTCACAAGAAAGCGGATCCTGGTGTGTATGGGGTCCTGGTGTATACATTTTTCGCTCTCTCCCTGGGGAAACGGGGAAACAGTACACACCACACCACCCCGACGTCGTCCCCGACCCTCAAAAAGTCCCGGGATTGAAAGAGTGCCCACCACTGGTAATGAATATGCCCCAAGTTCCGATATTGAAGAGCCGCCAGGGGCCGCGGAGACGGCCGGCGGCGGCTGCGGCCACGCCGGCGACGGCGAGGGCGGCGGCGCCAGCAGCAGCGCCTGCGCGGGCCGCGCCTGCGCCGGCAGGGCACTGCGGAGACGGGCCCGGCCGGTCTGGAGGGGCGGCGGCCGAGGGCCGCTGCGTCGTGGCGGCGCGCACCGCAAAACACCACCGCGTCCCGAAAAACCACGGCGGTGAGTTTTGGCCGGTTTTCGGTCCAGGGCTGAACCTGAACGGTGTTTTCCGTTCTCGTTGTGTGTTCGTTTTCCCTCGTTTTGTCGTCCATCCACCGCTACCGCAACTCGAAGTCGAAACGAAAACGGCCCACGGAATCGCCAAACACCGTAGGTCCAGCCCTGCTTCGGTCTCTGCAGGCCATCGCTGGTCCCCGGGCAGTCGAAAGCAGCGCGGCAACGTGGCATCGTCATCACAGATACGAGACATCAGGACCGCTTTGGTTAGTACGGGATGAAATAAATACCGGATGCGGGCAAAAATACGGGATGAAAGATCGGATGCGGGGTAAAAACTACAACGCTCCATTCCGATAGGACGCATGCGCCCATGCATCGACGCATCGGGCGCGCGTGCAGTGCGTCGAAGCAGCTGAAGAGCCCGCGCCGCGCCCCCCCAGACGCCCCCCATCAAAATCGGGACGGGGAGACGGCATAGCAATCTGCCGCACTACATAAGCTCGAGGCGCGCACCAAAAGAAAAAAAACACGACGAAGCAAAACTGACTGAAAAGGCTTCGCGCCAGCAATCCCTGAAAGCTCCAGGGACTACCGAGACCCGGGATAGAATGAGCCGGTAAGGATTCCCCCCCGGGCAACGGACGCGCTGGAGGCCAGCAGGCCACGAGGCTGGGCGTCAGGAGCAACCTCCACTGACGTCTCACAGCCTCCATATTCTGTTGTGAACTGTAGAAACTGCAGGCTCGTTCCCGAGCAGAGGAGGGCGCCTGTGGACAAAGGCGTCCGCACAGGAATAAGCGACCAAGAAAATCCAAGATCGCCGAAATACCATCCGTAGAAAGCCCCACTTAACACTTTACTTTGGAGCCCTTCGACTCGGTCTACGAAAGGTCTCTGAAAGGGACAAGTGACTTAACGTTACGTCTGCAAGACTGGCTTCCCGACATGACTTCCCAAACGTGGCCCCGAACAATACTTCGTCTTGCGTGGCCATCAGCAACCATATCCCGTGCATCGCACCGCTGACGCTGCTGGCAACACCTATACACCCATGAATTCGCGCATCCGACGAACATGACCGAGTAGCGCGCGCCCGATCGGAATATTAAGATCTCTACTCGACAATAATTTGCATGTAGACTCGGCATCACCAGTTAGGGACACCTTGATCGCCATCAGCACCTGTTCCCCGCAAATCACGCAGCACCGTCGGTGATAATGGGCTGGTTTGTAACTCATGTAGGGTGGCGAGCGTGGAACGTGCTCCTTCTGAATAGTGGGCGGCCGCCAGCACCTCCGCCGCTGCGCTGGACCGCGCCCGAAGTCGATGAGACTTGCAAAAGCTGTCGTCGAAGTACACCGCGGATGCGCCACTTGGCGAGTTTCCTCGCCAGAGCAGGGCTGCTCTTAATGCCGTCGCCGCTAGCCCCATCGCCCTCGCAACCACGCAGTTCGCGGTAGCCAGAGCGGCTATGGATGCCCACTTCGCCCGCGGGGCGCGTTCGAGGATGCGCCGTCCTCTTCGGATCGCCGATGAGCTTCCTCGCGACAGCGCCCAGGCGACGCGCCCGAAAATTCGCGGGCCCTTGCATCTTCTGGCGAGAGACCACGTGGGCCGCGAACCAAGTCTGGGCGAGGAACGAATGGGCCAAGGCCCCGCGGGCGCATGCACAGCACGCCAGGAAAAACACGCGCCGCCTTTGCTTCCGCGGGTGCGCTGGCAGATCCCAGGCGAGTTTTGCGCCGGCGCTGCTTGGCGTTGTCGCGCCGATTCCTAACTGCGCCCCGATTGTCGCTGCGCGTGCACCGCGCGGCGCACTTCGCGCGGGCGCGCGCCCGAAGTTCGAATTTCCCGCGCGCCCGTTCGACCCGTCGGACGGGGCCTTCAACGTTCTATTCAAACCCCGCCATCGGAATGTCGCCCACGTGTTCGGCGGCGACAAGGTCGGGACCAGAGTTGAAGCTAATTGGACTCAGACCACTGGCTCCCGCTGCGCTGCGCAGCTCGAGCGAGAACAACGGCCGAGGGGCGTCCCTGGTGCCCGTACCACTTTCAAACATTCCAAGCAATGTCGAATTTTGTTGTACTTCGACAAACCCATTAGGGCGCGCAGCACACGTGCACTCCCCGATGGAAGCGCAGCGCACACTTGGCGAGTTTCCTCGCCAATCGCTGCAGCCAGTTGCTCATAATTCCGAACCTTTGAGGAACGCCTTGTCAACGTCAACGGATGGCGGGATCCATTCAGGATGGCACGCGGCCCCGCTGGCGAGCAGTCGTTGCGCGCGACGGCGACTGGCGACAAGGAAAGCTCCGATGCCGAATGCTTCCATGTCGCAGACGGATGCTCCGCGCTTGCCCGCCGTGGTCGCCCTGCACGAACTTCAACTTACACGCGCACCGCGATGCCATGACATTTGAAACTTTCGAAAAGTCAGATATCCCAAGGCATTGGTTGCACATCCGTGTTTTCAGCTATGTGTACATAGCTTCACTGACATTATCCGGGTTCTCTGCGATGCTCACCACGGCGCGGGAGTCGACCCCGTCGACCACCACTGCTCAGTTCGCGGCAGCAGATGCGCACGCGCGCATGGTCACGACACCCCTGTCGGCGAGGGCATATATCTGCGAGGACGCGAGGATGGCCGTCGCCGCGTCAGCGGTCAAACACAAGTACCGTTTGCGTTCTCACCCAACGGGTAATCGTCAGGGATAGTAAAGTAAATGGGGGCAAGGCAGTCTTCACCGCGGCAAGGCCCGCCCCAATGCAGTTGCTCGGGCAGGACCCCCTGCAGGTCGCCATCGCCGTCCGTCGCTGGTACCAGCGCAAGCTGATTAGGGATCGTTGCAGCGGGGATGCGATAGACGCCATCGTCGTAGACGATTACTGGGCAAATGTCTCCACGCAATTCGTCATTCCAGCCTTCGAGAATGAGCGCCTCGACGTCGCGTTCCTCGCCGCACTCGTATATCGACGACAACCGACTGTCACTCCGTCCGACTGCACGAAGGTTGCCGAGTGGCGCCAGAAGCCGGATCTGTTTCGGCTGAATTCAGCCAACCCTCGGACATTAACCAAGTCCCCATCGAAGCTCGAGGCCTGCTGGCTAGAGGATTGAAAAACCCTGGATCGGATGAAAGCGGGCGCTACTCGCCAGCAATGCACGCGCAACCCGGCGTCTTCACATTTGTAGCACTCAAACCAAAGCTTGACGTTATCATCATAATGTATCAGCGAGCATCCACACGCATGCTTGACTGAAAAAGACGCCATAACACTTCTGAAAAAAAACCTGACCGCGATGACCTTTTCTCTACTCGGAAGATGGGACGCGCACGGACACACCAGCCAATCGCGCCCTCATCGGAGGCGCGCGCCCGACCCAAACATTTAGCACAACCATCCTGCAGCGCATCGCTTCCCGAGCGGCATGGCCAGAAAGCGCCCGCCACGAAGAGAAACCGAATGCACCACGTCTCGGAGCGCGCGCGTCGCCGGCGGGGGGGCGACGCGCACGCGGCGCTAGCATGTTGGGGCGACGCTTAAAAACACACGAAATACTATATGGTCAAACGCACGCGAGGGCTAAATTTCCTGCCGCCGTTCTGGCGCGCCCTCTCCTGTCAGAAACGCGCCCGCGCGTTGCGGCGGGTCTCCCAGCTCCAAGGTCAGCAACGAAAGATGCGACTGCCTGCGGCGCCCGCGTAGAGAGCGCGTCGGGCGCCCGGGCGCTGGACCACTCCATCTGGAGCAAGCTTTGAACGCAGGCTGTCCGCGTTGAAGATTATTTCTGTGCGCGGGGGCGCGGTCCGCTCCAGCCGCCGCGGTCTTCCTCTGTCGCGGCTGGTCCGCGGCGGTCCACGAGGCCCCCTCATTTGCACGGCCGCGCCTTGCGAGGGGCCGCTCGCGCGCGCAGGGCGCGGCTCGTCCTCGCAACCACCGCAGCCTGCGCCGCGGCTTCCAGACACGCGCCGCGAATGCGCTGTTCACGCTCGCGCACCGAAGTCTTGCAAGTCCTAATGTGGCCGGGAATGCCCAAGTCGGGCAGCATTGCAAGTCGCCCGCCAAGTGCACGCTCGGCACTGAGACACCCCGCGGTAGAATGTGATGGCGCTGCATGCGAAGATCGCCACTGCGCGCATGCGCTTGAAGATGATGGGGACGCGTGGCCCTCCAATTCTGCTAAGATCATGCGCAGGGTCGCCCAGAATATACCATTGCGCGCCTCGGTGGCGGTAGCGCGCTGCCCAAGCGCTCAAAGTTTGAGGGTGGCCCCGAGCTTCTTTAACTGATTGGTTGCTCTCTCGTTGTTTCGGCCACCCTCGCCGTCGGCGCGGAATCTCTTACAAGTGCTACGTGGCATGCACCAGTTGCATCAGACGACGTCGATGATTGCATGGCGTTCTTCATCGTAAATGTCTGCTCCTGCGCTCAGTCGCACAGATATGCCCGATGTGGAATCTAATGTGCTTGGTGCCCACGTAGAACATCAAGAAACACTCGCTTTCCTCGTTGAGTATACCTGGCAAGGTAACCGATGGCAGCGATGACTTGCTGGGTCTTTCCCAGGCGCTACACCCCCTTTCAGGCGTCAGAAACATTACTTGCCCCAACGTTGTCGAGGATCGCCTGCATCTTGTGCTCTTTGACGAAGCGCCACCGCAGGCGTAGCTTCCGAAACACTTTCCCCATGGCGGCTGTCTCGTAGCAGCGTCGGTTCAGCAGGCCAACATACGCGTCAAAACGTGACCCGTCAAGGAGCCGAGCAGGACCAGGGTCAGCATTGGCTCATTGGTTGCGCGTAGCAAAATTAGGCGCGTCTGCAGCATCAGGAAATGCGACCTCTCCGTTGTGGACACGCGCGCGCGATCGGGTGGCCCACGCGAGGGCGCGTTTCCCGAAATCCAGTTGGTCGCCGTTCAGGGTTCACTGTAGTTCCCATGCCAGCATGGCGACTTTCCTGTCGTGGACAATCCAGGACTCACCACAAACGCGTCCGCGCGCGCGCGATCGGGCGACGCGCGCGCGCGGGCGTGCAAGCCGAAATCCGGACGGTCACCGTCGATTTTGTTTACTTGAAGGCCAACAGACTTTTCCATTGCGGGCTGTCCAGAATCCCCCACACGCGAGCGCCGAGAGTCCATCATCCCTTCAGAAAACACACAGCAGACCCCACCTTCAGTCGAACATCGAATCGGCCATCAAGGTTCACTTCAATCCCCCATGTCAAGATGGCTACATCTGTTGTAGACGATAAAAAAACTCCCCACGTGCGTCCGCGCGCGCCCGCGAGCGGGCAAGCCGCGCGCGGGCGGGCCACCTGAAAGACGGGTGGTCGCCGGAAGGGTTCATCTTGGTTCCCAAGCCAACATGGCGACTTTTCCATTGTGGACACGACAGAACTCTCCACCCGAGCGCCCGTGCTCGCGAGCGCGATCGGGCGACCCGCGCTCGCAGACTAGTCACCCGAAATCCGCTGGGTCATCGTTAACGCAGCATTCATGGCACCTCCCCTTCTGTCACAGCCTGTCAACGGCTGTCAATAGCTACAATGGACATCATGCTTGTCACGAGCCGTCGAGCTTGCCGCGGGCTGTAATGGACCCGTCGAGGCTTGCCAGGGGCAGTCATACGTTTGACAGCGCGTCAAGGCCTTCACAGGACGAGTGCAACATTATCTGTAGCTGCCATGCCCCCACAAGTCGCCACACTCGTCGACGGCCGACATGGTCGATGTCAGTTGCGGTCAATGAACCAAAACCCTGGCAATGAAACATGAACCAACAAAAGCATTGCAATGCGAACATGAATGGAAACGCGTTTATATATGTATGTATATAAATACATACACACATATAAACATAGTATGCGAATATATATATATATATGCCTCGAGGAGACAAGGGAAGGCCGAAGCTACGGCGAAGACCCAGGGCCCGCGGCGACCCTCTCGATCTTGCCCTCGAGGTCCGAGCCAAATACACCATCGGGCCAAGACGGCCGAAGAGCCGGGTCCTCCAGCGACTGGGCCTTGACCTCCTCGAGCTCGAACGCGCCCGCGACCCGCCCAGCGCTGACCCCCCAACTGGGCGAACAGCAAGCAACATGCTGGATGGCGCTCCGGCCCCGCACGCGGCATCTGGCCGCGTCTGGGACAGGGTCGATGGATGCCTTCCCCGTCTTGCCAGCGTCGCCCAATGGGCCGCGGGGCACGGCGCCCCTTCCGGGAAGGCGCAGCCGCCGCCCCCGTCCGAAGACGGATGATCCGGTGATCTGGCGGCCGTTGCATCGGGCCCGGAGACGCCCGCCGCCGTCGTCCTTCGGCGGCAACTCGCCGGGGCCCGCCTCGTCGGCCCTCGCGCATCGGCGCCAATCGACGCTAGGTCGACGCCAACCGACGCTAAACCGACGCTACATCGAGGCTGAGCGACGCGAAACCACGACTGCCTCATCGACTCCCAGACGCCAATCGACGCTAGTCGACGCTGCCACGACATGCCACCGAACCCTTCTCTTCCTCAGCGGACGGCTTGCAAGAGCCATCCTCCGAGTCGTCGTCGGAGGAGTCGCGGGCATCGCCGTCGGGAGCGTCGCGGGCCGCCCGGCGGGCCCGCCCCAGGTCGCCGTCGTTCGCGGGAGCCGCGGGCGGCCGCGGCCCGGCCCTCCTGCCACGCGCCGCCCCCGCCGCCTATATGGCCCCCCAGGGGCCGGGCGGAGCATTGGCCTGGGAAAGAGGCGACGGGGAACCGCTTGAGCGCGCTGTTTTTCCTGCCCTCCCGCGGCGCTCTGCCCCTTCCATGGCCTCCTCATTCTCGCTTTCCTGGATCAGCTCCGCCTCTCCTCCTGCGGGCCCGCATTCCAGCTGCGGCCTCAGCGCCACGTCGCCCCTCAGCCCGTAGCCGAACCTTCCCGGCCCTTCCTTCTTCCCGGGCCTTCGCCTCGGCGCGGCCTCCCGCGCCTTGCATCGCGCCCGCGGGCAGCTCGGCGAGCCGTCGGCGCTCGGCCCTTGCGGCGACCTCGGAGCCCCCCAGCTGTTCCGCGGCCCCCCCTCGGCCTTATGCCCCACCGCCCGCTGCGAAGCGCTCGCGACGCCATGGCGAGACACCTCTGGCGCTGGCGGGCAGTCGAACGGACGCGCACCCGGCACAGTTTGCGAGCCGATGAATTCCTCGAGCCTCCGTCAAACATCTCTCCTCCGCGTCTTCTTCTCGCGTCGCGCGTTAGCCTCTCGCTCAATGTTTGGCTACCTCCCCACATCGCCAGACGCGCCTCCATTCGATCGCGTCGAAATGCTTGGCGCAGTAGGGCTCGTTCCAGCGGGCGCAGTGGCGCTCGGCGGATTGGCGACACGCGCGGCGCCGCATTCCGCAGCGGGAAGCGGGCAGCGTCGCGCTGAGCCCCGCCGTCCGCCGCGGAGCCGCCGGCGCGCCCGCGACATTTGTCATTCCGGGACTCGCCCGGGATAGGTGCCGACGCAGCAATCGTCGCACGCGACGTCCAGCATGTCACGGCAAAGCCGCTCGCGCCGGGCTTCCCAAACCGCCGTGGTTCTATCGGCTCTCAGCTCGGAATTCTGGGCGGCGGCAATCGCCCCCTGGTTTGCTCGTTGATCACCTCGTTCGGACGCTTCCTCGGCAGCTCGAACCTCGGCAGCTGCTCGAACGCAGTTCGCGCCAGCCGCGTCGGCGAAGGCCTATGCCCCCTGGCGCGCGGCGGCAATCTCGCCCTCGGCATGCCTCGTCACCGCCATGTTCTCTACCGAAGCACTCTGCGCGGCGACCTCGGCAGATGCCCGGCCTGCCCGGGCTCTTCGAATCGCCTCGTGGGCCTCCGCGGTCACTCGCGCATCGTCTGCCTCCGCCGCCCCGTTTTCCTCGGCGACCTTTCCTCCCGGGCCTCGCTGGCCCCCTTGACAGCGCGCCTAGCCTCCTCCGCGCTGCCTGTGAAGACCTCGGGGGCGCTTCTCGGCGGCGGCCGAAGCCGCCCATGCGTCCGCCAGCCCTCGGAGTTCAGCTAATGCACGTTGAGTCCGCGCGGAGGCAGCAGCCCGTCGCCTCTGCTCGATGCCCTCGAAATCGCGCCATCGCGGCACGGTTCGCCTAGGCCTGGAGACGAGCGGCCGTCCGTGACTCCGCGCGCATGAGCTGTTCCTTCATTCGTGCCCGTTCCAGATGCCATCTTGCGTTCGTTGCTTCGCGCTTCTCCTCATCTGCCCACTCTCACTCCTGTCCTCCGAGGGCCGCGCAACCATGGGCCCGGAGAGCAGCCCGAGCAGAAAAATATAAAACTGCAGCGGGAACAGCAGAATGAGCACCTCCAGCGCACCTGTTTCTTGCACTGACCTCGATTCCCTGGGCAGCAGTCCTCACGGAGGGGGGCACAATTGGGACCCAAGTTTGCGCGAGGTTCCCCACTGCGGAAACTCGATACACTGGAGCTTTCCGCCCGCGCTGACGACGTCGAGGTGCCCGTGGGGTTCTGACAGCCCTTCCGCGCGCCCGCGCAACGAATCGTTGTCGCGACCAAATACGCGGGACGGGCTTCCTCATGGGACTCCAGATCAGATTCCCAGCGCGCGACGCTCTCATTGGCAGCCCCGGCAGGGATGGCGATTCGGGAACATAGTTCCCGAGATCACCTCCCGAATCGGGCGGCGGAATCTCTTCAGGAATGCCGTCCGTCTTGGAGCTCTTCCCGGATGGAGAGGTGACCGACAAGTCGATCGCCTCCCGAGGCTGCTTGGTGGTTGGCACCTCGAGCTCGATGATTGCGATTGGCGTCGGCGACGTCGCCTTGGGGGCAAGCGCGGGCTCCTCCCCATCGTAATCGGCGATTTGTCGGCCACTGAGGGCATTGTCGCCGGTATCGTGGCCGTTTGCTCACGCACTCGCGGCCGAGAAGCATGAACAACATAGTCATCGAAAACCGCTCTTTGGTCATATCCTGCATCCGCGCCGGGAGACCCCAGCAACGGTCCAGAATCATTGGCCCCAGAACTGTCGCATAGGTATGCTCGATCACGGTGTCTTGAGCCAAACGAGGCGTCGGCTTGACCGACATTTGGGCCTCCGATGATACGGACATCGCGTCGATGATGGCACTGGTGCCCTCGGCGAGGCACTGCTTCCATACCATTCTTCGCCGGCCTGCATCATAGAATCTGCCGCACGCGGGGTATGTATCCCTGCGGCCGCCAACTCCGCCCGATACTGATCGGTCCGTTTGTACTGAATCCAATTAGGAAGTTTGCGGAAGGCCCGAGACGGCAACCGCCAATACAGTCAGCGGCAACCGTGTCGAAGATTCGTTGATCGATTCTTTTTCACGGCATGACGATTATCATGAAAACCAGTCTGTGATTGTCGTTTCTCGTGAGATCGGGTCCGTGAAAGGGTTCCTCGTCATTTGGAACCACCATCCCCGAGACTCGTGACATAGTCCCGAAAGTTCATGGTGAACGCCTCGGCTGATACAAGCAATTTGCCTAGGTATGTCCTCGAGGGGGGCATTCTGGTTGACAGGCAGGTGTTCTGGATGGTCTATTGTATGGTCCTCTCACAATCAAGAATCGCCCCCCTCTCAAATCTCGGGATTTCGGGGACGTAGTCCTTCCCACCATGGCTTGTATGCATGTAGATGTATGTATGTATGTATGCATGTATGTATGTATGTATGTATGTAGGTAGGTAGGCAGGTAGGTAGGTAGATATTTATGTATGTATGTATGTATGATTTATTTATTTGTATAGATACAAACACGTTAAACTTGGTGCGAACACTTATGTATGTATGAGCCGGCCGACGAGAGGAGGCCGGCCGCGCGCGAGCTTTTACCAGTACGTAGTTGGCTGCGTAGAAGAACAAACCAAGAGTCGCCAGCCATGCAAACGGCATGGCCAACGAAAACAATAAAACGGGGCGAGGGGTTGGTAATGACTGTTAACGATGAAGACGACGAGAAGGACGAAGAGGACGAGGACGAAGCAGACGAAAACGAGAAGACGACGAACGACTACGCCGACATCATCGTGACGTCGGCCGTCGCTCGTCCAGCCCGGCCGGGGAGGTGTCGCTTGCAGCCGCCAGGGTTGGCACGCCTCCTCGGGCGGCCAAGACGAGGCGTGCCCCCGCACTGCAGCCAAGGCCGCGCCCGTCCGCCCGTTCTTTCCCTGGTCTCTCCACCTCCCTCCGCCAACTCTTGCTCGTGTCCCTGCTGCTTTTGATCCTGCTCATTTGCGCCCCCTCCGCCTCTTCCTCCTGTTTCCCCTGCACCGCACTCTCTGCCTCCTCCTCCTCCTCCTCCTCCTCCTCCTCCTCCTCCTCCTCCTCCTCCCGATCCTCCTGGTCCTTCTCCTCCTCCTCCTCCTTCTCCTTCTCCTCCTTGCCGTCCTTCTCCTCCTCCTCCTCCTCCTCGTCCTCCTCCTACTCCTCCTCCTCCTCCTCCTCCTGCTCCTCCTCCTCTTCCTACCTCTTTTTCTTCTTCGTCTTCCTCCTCCTCTCCCTCCTCCTCCTCCTGCTCTCCCTGCTCCTTCCTCCTCCTCCTCCTCCTCCTCCTCCTCCTCCTCCACTCCTGACCCTCCTCACCCTCCTCACCCTCCTTCTCCTCCTCCTCCTCCTGCTTCTCCTGCTCCTCCTTCTCCTCGTCCTCCGCATCCTCCTCCTCCTCATGTTCCTCATCCTCTTCTTCTTCGCTGTCTTCGTGTTTGTATTATTAGTTGTGTTCGTTTTATCCTGAGCTTTTGAATTTGCATTGTTAGTGGTATTAGTATTTGTAGTCATGTTCCTCGTGGTAATTCGTCTGCGTAGCATTGTTCTTGTTAGTATAAACCTGCCTGTTCGTCATACCATTAACAGTATTACTATGATACCTCCTCCTCCACCTCTTCATCCTCCTCCTCACCATCATCACCATCATCATCAGCATCACCATCATCATCAGCATCATCCTCCTCCTCCTCCTCATCATCATCATCATCATTATCATCATCATGTTCATCATCATCATCATCAGCATCAGCATCAGCATCATCTTCAGCAGCATCATCATCGTCATCAGCACCATCATCATCATCATCATCATCATCATCATCATCATCATCATCATTCCCCTCGTCCCCCTCCTCCCCCTCCTCCCCCCTCCCCCTCTTCCTCCTTCTCCTCCTCCTCCTCCTTCTCATCCTCCTCCTCCTCCTCCTCCTCTTCCTCCTCCCCCTCCTCTTCCTCCATTCCTTTTCTTCATACATAAGTTCTCCCTGTCGCACCCCGAGGCCAGTGTTTTAGGGCGGGCCGCGCGTTTCGCCTAATACTTCCTCACCACGTATGACTCTGAAGCTTAAGAGGGTGCCAACAGCTTCACGAATGGAGGGCTGCTGGGTTTCAAAATGTGAGTTCCGCCCCCGCGCCGCGCACATTGATTCTAACAAAGTGTGCAAGAGATTCACAAGTTGAGGGCGGGTCGTTTTCAACATGTGGCTCTCGCCTTAGCGCCGCGCACCTTCGTTTCACAAACCTGCAAGAGTTTGACGGAATGAAGGCGAGTCGTTCCCAAAATGCGGCGGTCGCCTTAGCGCCCCTTAAATTCGTTTTGAAAGCTTGCAAGGGCGTCATGGATTCAGGGCGGGTCGTTTTCAAACTGTGGCTCTCGCCTGAGCACCGCGCACACTCGTTGCAAAAACTTGCAAGAGCTTCACGGCTTGAGGGCGGTTCGTTTCCGAAGTGTGGCCCTCGCTTTGGCGCACCGCACATTCGTTTTAAACAACTTGCAAGGGTTTCACAGATTGTGGGCGGGTCGCTGTCAAAATGTGGCTCTCGCCTTGGCGCCGCGCACACTCGTTGCACAAACTTGCAAGAGCTAAACGGATTGAGGGCGGGTCGTTTCCGAAGTGTGGCTCTCGCCTTAGCGCCCCGCACATTCGTTAAAACATGCAAGAACTTCACGGATTCAGGGCGGGTCGTTCTCAACATGTGGCTCTCGCCTTAGCCCCGTGCACATTCAATCTAAAGAACTGCAAGAGCGTCATGGCTTGAGGGCGGGTCGTTTTCAAAATGTGGCTCTCGCCTTAGCGCCGCGAACACTCGTTCCAAAAGCTGCACGGGTTGAGGACGGATCGTTTTCAAAATGCCAGACTCGCCTTCGCGCCCCGCACATTCGTTTTAAAACTTGCAAGAGGTTCATGGAGTGAGGGCGGGTCGTGTTCAAAATGTGGCTATCGCCTTAGCGCCGCGCAAATTCGTTTTAAACATGTGCCAGGGTTTCACGGATTCACATGACAAGCGTACCAGAAATGGCGTGTTGGAAAGATTCATGACCATGCGACTGCAACAATTATGGTGGTTCGCTGTGTTCAACGTCCAACAATGGAATTCTGGCACGATTGATCCGTGGCGTTGGAAATTCGAGAACACCTTCAGGGTATTCAAACGTTTGTCTTCCAACGAGGCAGTTCCCTCAATGGACATGAACCGATGTAAGGGGCCCATGAAAAGGGAGCTTAGAAGGAGGGTTGATTCCAACATCGTTGATGACTCTTGGGTTTACACTGGTCCTCCTCCTCCCACTCCTCCCCCTCCTCCCCCTCCTCCCCCTCCTCCCCCTCCTCCCCATCCTCCCCCTCCTCCCCCTCCTCTCCTCCTCCACCTCCTCCTCTCCTCCTCCTCCTCACGCCCCTCCTCCTCTTCTCCTATTCTCCTCCTCCTCCGCCTCCTCCTCCTCCTTCTCCTCCTCCTCCTCCTCACCCTCACTCCTCCCTCCTCCCTCTCATCCCCCTCCTCCCCCCCCTCACCCCCCCCGTCTTCCTCGTTCTCACTCCTCCGCATCCTCCTCCTCCTCATTTCCTTCTCCTGCTCCTGCTCTTCCTCATTATCCTCCCCTCCTAATCATCCTCCTCCCCACCAACCCCCCCCCCCTCCTCCTCCTCTCCTCCTCCTCCTCCTCCTCCCTCCTCGTCATCATCATCACATCATCATCATCATCATCATCATCATCATCATCATCATCATCATCATCATCATCATCATGCATCATCATCATCATCATCATCATCAATCATCTCAGCATCATCAGCTCATCATTCGCATCATCATCATCATCATCATCATCATCATCATCAGCTATCATCATCACATCAATCATCATCATCATCCTGGGGCTCCTAGCGCAGCATCATCATCATCATCATCATCATCATCATCATCATCATCATCATCATCATCATCAGCATCAGCATCAGCTCACATCATTAGCATCATCATCATCATCATCATCATTATCATCATCCTCCATACTCATCCTCATCCTCCTCCTCATCCCCCATCCTCATCCTTCCCATCCTCATCCTCATCCTCGCGCTATCAGACATCAGCAGTATCATCATCATCATCATCATCATCATCAGCATCATCATCATCCTCCTCATCATCATCATCAACATCATCATCATCATCATCACCATCACCATCACCATCACCATCATCATCATCATCATCATCATCATCAGCATCAGCAGCATCATCATCATCATCATCATCAGCAACATCATCATCATCATCATCATCATCATCATCATCATCATCCGCTTCCTCCTCCTGCCTCGTCCTCCTCGTATTCCTCCTATTCCTCCTACTCCGCCTCCTCATCCGCATCCTCCTCTTCCGCCTCCTCCTCCTCATCCTCCTCCTCCCATCCCCCCATCCGCCGCCTCTTCATCCTCCTTATCATCCGCCTCATCCTCCTCATCATCATCATCATCATCAGCATCAGCAGCAGCAGCAGCAGCAGCAGTAACATCATCCGCCTCCTCCTCCTCCTCATCCTCCTCCTCCTCATCATCATCATCCTCATCTTCCTCCTCCTGGTCTTCCGCCTCCTCCTCCTCCTGCTCCTGATTCATCCCTCCCCCCTCCTCTCGCATCTCTCCTCCCTCATCCATCCTCCCTCCTCCCACCTTCCTCCCTCCTCCCTCCTCCCTCCTCCTGCCTCCCTCATCCCCCCCCTCCTCCTTCCTCCCTCCTCTCTCCTCCCTCCTCCCTCCGCTCGCATCCCTCCTCCCTCCTCTCGCATCCCTCCTCCCGTCTCACATCCTCCATTCCGCCCTCCTCTGTGCTCACGCCTCCCTCTTCCCCCCTCCCATCATCCCATCCTCCCATCCTCCCAGCCTCCGATCATATCATCCTCTCGTCCTTCCTCCTCGCTCCTCCCTCCTCCCTCCTCCCACCGTCATCCTTCCCCGTCCCTCCTCCTTCCTCC
>CAUYUJ010009934.1:19484-21984 GCA_963575745.1 Prorocentrum cordatum
GTAGCATTGTTCTTGTTAGTATAAACCTGCCTGTTCGTCATACCATTAACAGTATTACTATGATACCTCCTCCTCCACCTCTTCATCCTCCTCCTCACCATCATCACCATCATCATCAGCATCACCATCATCATCAGCATCATCCTCCTCCTCCTCCTCATCATCATCATCATCATTATCATCATCATGTTCATCATCATCATCATCAGCATCAGCATCAGCATCATCTTCAGCAGCATCATCATCGTCATCAGCACCATCATCATCATCATCATCATCATCATCATCATCATCATCATCATTCCCCTCGTCCCCCTCCTCCCCCTCCTCCCCCCTCCCCCTCTTCCTCCTTCTCCTCCTCCTCCTCCTTCTCATCCTCCTCCTCCTCCTCCTCCTCTTCCTCCTCCCCCTCCTCTTCCTCCATTCCTTTTCTTCATACATAAGTTCTCCCTGTCGCACCCCGAGGCCAGTGTTTTAGGGCGGGCCGCGCGTTTCGCCTAATACTTCCTCACCACGTATGACTCTGAAGCTTAAGAGGGTGCCAACAGCTTCACGAATGGAGGGCTGCTGGGTTTCAAAATGTGAGTTCCGCCCCCGCGCCGCGCACATTGATTCTAACAAAGTGTGCAAGAGATTCACAAGTTGAGGGCGGGTCGTTTTCAACATGTGGCTCTCGCCTTAGCGCCGCGCACCTTCGTTTCACAAACCTGCAAGAGTTTGACGGAATGAAGGCGAGTCGTTCCCAAAATGCGGCGGTCGCCTTAGCGCCCCTTAAATTCGTTTTGAAAGCTTGCAAGGGCGTCATGGATTCAGGGCGGGTCGTTTTCAAACTGTGGCTCTCGCCTGAGCACCGCGCACACTCGTTGCAAAAACTTGCAAGAGCTTCACGGCTTGAGGGCGGTTCGTTTCCGAAGTGTGGCCCTCGCTTTGGCGCACCGCACATTCGTTTTAAACAACTTGCAAGGGTTTCACAGATTGTGGGCGGGTCGCTGTCAAAATGTGGCTCTCGCCTTGGCGCCGCGCACACTCGTTGCACAAACTTGCAAGAGCTAAACGGATTGAGGGCGGGTCGTTTCCGAAGTGTGGCTCTCGCCTTAGCGCCCCGCACATTCGTTAAAACATGCAAGAACTTCACGGATTCAGGGCGGGTCGTTCTCAACATGTGGCTCTCGCCTTAGCCCCGTGCACATTCAATCTAAAGAACTGCAAGAGCGTCATGGCTTGAGGGCGGGTCGTTTTCAAAATGTGGCTCTCGCCTTAGCGCCGCGAACACTCGTTCCAAAAGCTGCACGGGTTGAGGACGGATCGTTTTCAAAATGCCAGACTCGCCTTCGCGCCCCGCACATTCGTTTTAAAACTTGCAAGAGGTTCATGGAGTGAGGGCGGGTCGTGTTCAAAATGTGGCTATCGCCTTAGCGCCGCGCAAATTCGTTTTAAACATGTGCCAGGGTTTCACGGATTCACATGACAAGCGTACCAGAAATGGCGTGTTGGAAAGATTCATGACCATGCGACTGCAACAATTATGGTGGTTCGCTGTGTTCAACGTCCAACAATGGAATTCTGGCACGATTGATCCGTGGCGTTGGAAATTCGAGAACACCTTCAGGGTATTCAAACGTTTGTCTTCCAACGAGGCAGTTCCCTCAATGGACATGAACCGATGTAAGGGGCCCATGAAAAGGGAGCTTAGAAGGAGGGTTGATTCCAACATCGTTGATGACTCTTGGGTTTACACTGGTCCTCCTCCTCCCACTCCTCCCCCTCCTCCCCCTCCTCCCCCACCTCCACCCTCCGCTCCCATCCTCACCCCTCCCCACCCCTCCTCATCCTCCTCCACCTCCTCCTCCTCCTCCTCCTCCCCCTCCTCCTGCGCGCCTTGCCTCCTATTCCTTCCTTCTCCACTCCTCATCTCTCCCTCCTCCCTCTCCTCCTCCTCCTCCTCACCCCCTCCTCCTCCTCCCTCTCCCTCCCCCTCCTCCCCCATCATCCCCCCCCCGTATCCTCGTTCGAGACATCTCCGCATCCTCCTCCTCCTCATTCCTCCTCCTGCTCCTGCTCTTCCTCATATCCTCCTCCTCCCCTAATCCTCCTCCTCCCCCATCCTCCGCCTCCCTCCCCTCCTCCTCCTCCTCCTCCTCCTCTCATCATCATCATCACATCATCATCATATCACATCCTCTCATACATCATCAACATCATCAGCATCATCATCATCATCATCATCATCATCACACATCTAACATCATCATCATCAACATCATCATCATCATCATCATCAGTCATCATCATCATCATCCATCATCAAGCATCATCATCATCATCATCCCATCATCAGCATCATCAGCAGCAGCCAGCCAGCAAGGCATTCTCATCCATCATTCATCATCATCATCATCATCAGCATCATCATCATCATCTTCATCCTCATCATCAGCATCAGCATCAGCATCATCATCATCATCATCATCAACATCATCATCCTCATCCACATCCTCAT
>CAUYUJ010009934.1:26984-31197 GCA_963575745.1 Prorocentrum cordatum
AACCCCTCAGCACAACCCCCCAGCAGCAACCCCCGTACACCCCCCCCGCACAACTCCCTAGCACCCCCAGCCGAATCTTCCAAGCCGAACCCCTCCGCACAACCCCCCATCACAACCCCCCAGCACAACCCTGCGCCAGCAAACCCAGCACAACCCCACAGCACAGCCTCCCCGCACAACCCCCCAGCGCATCCCTCCAGGACAACCCCCAGCGCAACCCCCCAGCACAACCCCCCAGCACAACCCCCGGCACAACCCCCCAGCACAACCACCCAGCACAACCTCGCAGCGCAACCACCAGCACGACCACCAACACAGCGTTATCGCCGTGACCATGTTAAAGCATACGCTTTCAAGCATCATTCGCACGATGGCCGCAGGACATGGAATTTAGAAGGTAGTCTAGAACATATGATGTTAGTAGACGCAATGTGATAATGCATGTGATCCGGGCATATCGGAGTAATGTGTAAGCAGGTATCGAGCGGGAGCCTGTGTCGCAGTTGGGCATCCAACAACTTGACTAAATTGCGAGGAAGTCTCGAGCAAGGGCGCCGTTCTCAATTCGGGGCCCCTCTAGGGCATCTCGCAGTAGGTTGTGAGCAAGTATCGAGCGGGAGCCGTTGTCGTCGCGGTTGAGCCTCCAACAACTTGACTGAATTGCAAAGAAGGCTTAAGCGAGAGTGCCGCTCCTGAGTTTGAGGCCCTCTCTGGCAATGGCGTCGCGGAGTAGACTGTGATCTGCTTTCGAATGGGAGCCGTTGTCGTCGTTGGGCCTCCAAGCAACTCTCGTTGGGATTCAAGCCCGCGCTCGAGCGGGAACCTCGTTTTCAAAAGAAAATGCAGCCGGCGTCGAGGCGAGAGCGTCCGAAACCGATTCCAAAAATCAGCAATAATTATCCCCTTCAAATGGATATTCCACGACGACGGCCGCGATGACGATAACGACGACGAGCTGGCCAACCGAACAAACGACCGACCGACGTCGCTCGGAGAGCTCGGGAGTCCTTCAAAGGTCTCTTGAGGTCTCCAGGATGTCCCCGTCTGGGCCTCCAGGGGCCTCCGGAAGTCTTAGAGAGACGCCCAAAATCATCAATCTTCCTCCGTCTTGGACCTCGGACCTCGGAACCACGATCCTCGATCCCCCTCGACCAGGACGACTACGGCGAAGACGACGATGACGGCGACGGCGATGGCGGTGGCGGCGACGGACGACGACGAGGACGACCCACTGGATCGCCCTCGATCCTCCTCGTCCACGACAAAACACGGTCTCGATCCTCCTCAATCCTCCCCGACCACGACGACGAAGACGACGACGACGACGTCCACCATGACGGTTGACCACGACGACGACAACGCCGACGCCGACGACGACGACGACGACGACGACGACGACGACGACGACGACGGCGACGACCCACCTGATCGCCGACGCTTCTGGAGGTTTACGCGGGTATTCATTGGTCTTTGAGTCCCTGAAGGCTTTGAGAAGCCCCCAGCAAAATGATTCCAGCATTAGTGCAAGAGCGGCCTCGATCCTCGACGGCGACGACCACGACAACACAGCTGATCGCCGATGCCTCTGGAGGTTTGCGCAGGTCTACAGTGGTCGTCGAGTCCCTGGGGGCTTTCAGAAGCCCCCATAGAAGTCAAGAGCGGCCGCGACCCTCGATCCTCGACGGCGGCGACGACGACGAGGACGACGGCGACGGTGGCGACAGCGGCGGCGGCGTTGGCGGCGGCGGCGGCGACGGCGACAGACGACGGACGACGGACGACGGACGCCAAACGACAAACGACAAACGACGACGATGACGGTGAAGACAAACGACAAACGACCGCGACAAAGACGATCCACACGTCGGCCGGCGCTTCTGCAGGTCTCCGAGTCTCTGGCGGTTTCTTCGACGTTCGACCTTCGACCTTCCGCGGCGGCGTCTACGACAACGGCGTCGGCGACGGCGGCGATGAACCCCTGGCGCTGCTCAAAGTCCGAGCCCGGACCCCTCCAGGGGTCCACCCTGGCAAGCTGTGCGAGTAGCCTCCAGCTGCAGCGACGAGAGCCCTCAAAGACGCCCAGAAATGCCCGAAACGAAGACGACGACGTCGTCGTCGACGACGACGACGACGACGGTGGCGACGACGACAACAACGACGACGACGACCACGACGACGACGACGACCACGACAACAACGACGACGACGACCACGACGACGGCGACGTCGACGACGACGACGGCGACGACGACGACGACGAAGACGACGACGAAGACGACGACGACGACGCCGCGCGTCCTGGCCCGGCCCCCGCGGCGGAGCGGACCAGCGAGGGCCCGGTGCCCGGGCGGCCGCGGGGAAGCGCGCCGGGAAGGGCGCCTCCGCCGCCACGGGGCTCTCCTGCCGGGAGATCGTCGATCGCCGATCGTCGACGACCGCCGGCGTCGTCGACCGATCGTCGTCGTCGACCGATTGACCACCGATCGTCGTCGTCATCGCGAGCGTCGCAGCCTCTCGTGATCCAGGGTCGAGGTTCCCCCACGTCGTCAGAAGGCTTCGAGCTGCACGCACGCCCTCGGACGTCCTCCCCGCCTCCGTCCCCCGAGATCTCTCCCCCCCTCGCCGCCGTCGCCGTCGCTGTCGCCCCTCGTCCTCGAGGATCGAGGCGCAGCAGCAGCAGCAGGAGCAGCAGGAGAAGGAGCGCACACCACTCCTTGCTCTCCTCCCGTCCCTCCTCCCCCCCGCCGTCGCCGCCTTCTTCCCAGTCGCTGCTTCCCCGGGGAGCAGCCAGAGGACGGCAGGACAGGCAGGAGGACGAGCAGGCGGCGGCGGCGGCGGCCGAGTTGCGCGCCCAGACATGCGACGTCCTGATTTTTTCAGGACGGCGCCCCTGGAAGTCCCAACCATTTCCCCAGGGGCGGTTTTTCACCCTGAGTCGTTTTTTGACGGTCCCGAGGCCCGGCCAGGGCCCCCCGAGGCCGAAATTTGCCGAGAACCTCCCGTCCTGCTTTTTTTACGACGCGATCCGTGCTGCTAGGGTGGCCCGGCGGCCCCGGCTCTGGGCCCAGCAGCCCAAGGCACCGAGGGGAACGGCGCGCCCAGCCCAAAGACCAGGCGCACCTCCCGCGTCGTCCTAGAGATTCGCCCCCCAGGTCGAGGCCGCCTCCTCCTCCTCCTCCTCCTCCTCCTCCTCCTCCTCCTCCTCCTCCTCCTCCTCCTCCTCCTCCTCCTCTGGGGCCGGAGGGGAGGCGTCGCCACCGCGTGGTGCCGTGGCGCCTCCGCGGGCCCATCCTCGGGCTCTGGAGGGCTCCCGGTCGCCCCAGAGGTCCTCGGCCGAAACGGTCCTGGGCCCTCCGCCCAGGGGCTCCGCGGGGGGCCTGGCCGAAGTGCTGCCTGCACGTGGGGCCCCGAGGGCGGTTGATGAGGACGTACTCCTGTTCAACGCGCTTTGGGCGCATGCGAATGAGCAGCTCCATCTGGTTGGAATTGCCACTTTCCCGCTGCTTGCATCACGGCACGGCCTCTTGAACTTCGCTCGCAGGGCAGAAAAGACGAGGACGACGAGGAAGACGACGAGGCGGACGACAAGAGCCTTCAAAGCCTTGGAATACCTCCCGAAGGCCCGACGACGACGGCGGAGGTGGCGCTGGCGAAATCTGCTCCAGACCCATCCACATGTTCATCCTGGCCAGATGTTCGAGCTGCGTCCAGCAGCGACGACGAAAGACTCCACAGACGCCCAAAAATCCTCCAGACGACGACGATGACGACGACAACGACGGCGACAACGACGACGACGACGACCACGACCATGACCACGACCGCGACCACGACCACGACCACGACCACGACCACGACCACGACCACGACCACCACCAGCACCAGCACCACCACCATCACGACCACAACGGCGGCGGCGGCAGGCGGCAGGCGGCGCGGCAGGCGGCAGGCGCAGGCGGCGGCAGGCAGGCGGCGGCAGGCGCCCAAAGGCGGCGGCGGCGGCCCAGCTGGCGGTCCAGCTCGGTCGCGCCACCCGCCAGGAGCACCGCTCGCCAGTGGGGCACCCTTCTACGGCAGCGGGGGCAAGAGTGCCCAGGAGGAGGAGGAGGAGGAGGAGGAGGAGGAGGAGGAGGAACAGGAGGAGGAGGAGGAGGAAGAGGAGGACCAGCGTAAACCCCAACAACGGTTCATGTCCACTGAGGGAACTGCCTCG
>CAUYUJ010009935.1:0-5000 GCA_963575745.1 Prorocentrum cordatum
TCCCGATTCGAGCTGGTGGATCCCGCCCTCCCGGCCCCACCCGCAGCGCGTGCGGCACCTCGAACCCGCCGTCAGCACGCAGGCCACCGGAAGTTCCGACCCCTTCCCCGGGACCGGCTACAGTCGGGTCGCTGAAGAAGGAACCCTGTTCGTTGGGGAGGGGCTCCGTGTTCCTGAAGTGTTTCACAGCTTGCCTTAGGTTGTCCTTCGGTTTTCGATGGGACATCGAAGCGCATCTTATGGAAAGGAGGGGCCTCGGTCCTCATTTGGGGTTCCTTACCCTGACCTTCCAGGAGGGCTAAAAAATAGCACCCGACCTAAAAACCTATCCCAGAGCTATTCTACGTCTTGGTTTTAGGCTGTTTCGTTTAGTTTTGTAGGTTTTTAGGCCTCCGGTGCTAAAAAATAGCTCCCTGGAAGGTCAGGGTAGGTCAACGCCCCTATTGCAGGTGGTTTGCGGACGGCCCTCGGGCCCGGTGGGGGGCCTCCAGGGGCCGCAGAAGCGGCGAAGAGCCTCCCGCCCACTGGTGGTTGCACGGCGCGAGCACATGTCTGGGTCCCTGCCTCCCGGGCGCCTCCTCGGCGCCTCCTGAGCGCCCCCACGGCGCCGCCTCGGCGCCTCCCAGGCGCCTTCCCAGCGCCGCGCCCCGCGAGCGCCTCCTTCTACAGGTGCCTCCAACGCGCCGCCTGGGCCCCTCCGGAGCGCCTCCTGGGCGCCTCCCGAGCGCTTCCCAGGTGCCTCGAGCGCTTCCCAGGTGCCTCCGATGGCTCTCGGAGCGCCTCCTTGGGCGCCTCCTGGCGCGCCTCTCGACCAGGGGGGGGGGGGAAGGAGGAGGAGTAGGAGGAGGACGAGGAGGAGGAAGAGGAGGAGGATAAGGAGGAGAGGAGAGGAGGAGGAGGAGGGAGGAGATGAAGGAGGAGGGATGATGGAAAGGAGTAGGCAAGAGAGAGAGAAGGGGGGGGAGGGGGGAGGGAGGAGGAGGAGGAGGAGGGGGAGGGAGGAGGAGGGAGGAGGCGGAGGGGTCTGGGTGACCGTAAGAGGAGAGTCGGCAGGCTCTGGCTGATTTGAGTCGGACTAGAGCATGGGGGGACTCGGACGGAGGAGTCCTATTAGGCGTACTCGTACGAGGATGACGGAGTCGAACAGTAGGCGGAGTATGCGCATTCGCAGGAGAGCGAGGAAGGGAGTGGGACAAGGCAGGAGGAGGACGAGGAGGGGGGGGGGGGCGAGGAGTGCCCCCCGCGGCAGGGCGTGGAGCGGTCGGTAAAGAAGGTGATCGAGGAGAGCAGCCGCCCCTCCGCCGCCTCCGCCCGTCGGACCGGAATCGGTGCCCACCCAGAAGAACCCAGACCCCCTCGAGTAATGAAAAAATCACGACGGGGGGGTTTTCCTTCATTTTCGGCCTCTGGGGCCCCTCACCGGGCCTCGGGAGCGTCAAAAAACGACTCAGGATGCAAAACCGGTCCCGGGGAATGGGTCGAGATCTCTGGGGCGACGTCATGGAAAAATCATGACGTCGGGGGTCTGGGAACCCTGGAGGGTTTCTCCGAAGAGCTTAGGCGACCCGTCCTCCTCTTCCTCCTCCTCCTCCTTCTCCTCCTCCTCCTCATCATCATCATCATCATCATCATCATCATCATCATCATCATCCTTCTCCTCCTCCTCCTCCTCCTTCCCCTCCTCCTCCTCCTCCTCCTCCTCCTCCTCCTCCTCCATCTCCTCCTTCCCCTCCTCCTCCTCCTCATCATCATCCTCCTCGTCATCATCATCATCATCATCATCATCATCATCATCATCATCATCATCATCATCATCATCATCAGCATCAGCATCATCATCAACAACATCATCATCATCAACATCATCAACCTCATCAACATCATCAGCATCATCATCATCATCAGCAGCATCATCATCATCATCATCCGTCTCCTCCGCCTCCTCCTCTTCCTCTTGCTCCCCCACTACTCTTTCTCCTCCTCATCTTCCTCCTTTTCCTGCTCCTCCTCCTCCTCCTCCTCATCCTCCTCCTGACCGTGTCGGCTTCGGCCCTGGGGGAAACCGTCCACCCTGAGATCCTGGCGTTGCAATTTTGATCACACCGGAAGTTGTTGTTCGATTTCGGGCTCCGGGACCTTCATAGAGCGATCCGGCTCGAAAAACGGTGCACACAGATGGAGTCCAGGGCTGTGGTCATGATGCTCTGCGATGCTGTCATTTCTTTCGCAACGTCGGATCTCAGGGAATCCTTCTTCCACCCCCTGCTATGTCAAGCCTGGCTTTGCGGAAGTCTGGGCCCCCTCTGGCCTGCGAGCCGCAGCGCCCGACCCAGGCCGAAGGGAAAGCAGGCCTCTGATGGCCGCGCCCGGCCGCCTTCGCGGGCAGGCGCTGCAACGCAGAGAGGAGACAGGAGGGGGAGGAGGAGTAGGACGAGGACGAGGGGAGAAACGATTGGTGCGCGCAACGCGCGGCGAAAGCACGTGGGGCGAGGCCGCGGGGTGTGAGCCACCAGACCCCGCCGTTAGGCGCGCGCGCGCGCGCCCGCGCCTTACGCGGCGGGAAGAAGGGGCCAGGGGGGGGGACGAGGAGAGGGGAGCGGAGGATGAGGAGGAGGAGGAGGAGGAGGAGGAGGAGAAAGAGGGGTAGGTGGGGGTTCATTTCGATCGGGAGCTCCCGATCGGAGTGAACCTCCACCCCCCTTCAGAACTCCCCTCCCCGGCTCAAGGAGGCCCCCGTCCTCAAGACTGTGGGAGGTGCCCAGGCGTTGGGCGCCTCGAGAACATGGAGACGACGTCGGGGACATCGGGACGAAGGCTTCGGGGGAGCGTCCGGAGAAGAGCGGCACGAAGGTTTTTCAGGGCTTTCGGCCTCTGGGGGCCTGCGCCCGGTGTCGGGGCGGATCGTCCGAGCACGACTCGGGATGAGAAGCTGGTCTCGGGGAAGGGGCCGACAGGTCGGCGGGCCGGGTCTCGCGAAAGCGGGCCGGGCCCCGCCTCCTCCTCCTCCTCCTCCTCCTCCTCCTCCTCCTCCTCCTCCTCCTCCTCCTCCTCCTCCCCCTCCTCCTGCTGTTCCTGTTCCTCGTCCTCCTCCTCCTCCTCCTCCTCCTCCTCCTCGGGCCCGTCTCGCAAAAGAGGGTCTTCAGGGAGTTCTGGGCCTCCCAGATGGGGTCCGGGCAGATGGGGTCGGAGGATCGCGCCGCATAGCCAATGCATCGGCCATGCGGTGCGATGTGGAGTCCGATTTTCTCCACGCGGACGTCGTCGATGCGTCGCCGACGTCGTCATCGCCGACGCATCGTCGATGCGGCGCGATCCGCCGACCTCATGTACTCGAACCCCCTTCGAGAGGCCTCTACACGAAGGAGGAGAAGGTGGAGGAAAAGAGGGAGGTGGAGGTGGAGGAGGACAGGGAGGTGGAGGAGGAGGAGCAGGAGCAGGAGGAGGAGAAGGGGTGAGAGGCGGCATCCAGGTGATGTTCACAGGACTCCGCGGCTACGCTCCAGGAGAAGGGGTGGGAGGCCAGGCAATGCCCAAGGTCGAAGAAGAACACACTGAGAGCATAGAAAACTGCTCGAAGCTCCTTGCGGGATTCTCGGGTCGGCGTTGGTCCCCGGCCCCCCATGGCGTCGCCTCCTGTGGCCAGGTTGGGGGGGCCAGCGCCGGCCCAAGAGCTCCGTGCGGGGCGCCGCAAGCTCCCACGGCAGTCGTTGAAAGTGGGTATTTTCTGGATCCCCGGATCCAAATCTGCTTTAGGCGCCTTCCCACTTCAAGGATGGAGCGGCTTCCTTCTTCCTTTCTCTTCAGGGGGCGGGCGGCAGCCCAATCTACTTTTCACGCCTTCCTATTCCATTTGTCTACCCACTTCTTCCAGCCGCATGGAGGGTCGCCGGGAAGGCCCGGCCAACACCGGCCTCTCATGGGTTACAAAGTGGGCAGTTTCCCCGCTGAGGGGGAGGGGGGCTCCACAAGAAACATAATGCCAGCCCAGAAGGCGGAGGAGGAGGAGGAGGAAGAGGAGGAGGAGGAGGAAGGGGGGCAGGAGAAAGAGAGAGACGACGATGACGAACGAACAAAACACACACACCCATAATTACCTATAGGGAAGACATGGGGCGATGGGTGTTTGTTGTCGGAGGGGGTTCCCCGCTCGAGCGGGAGCCCCCCCGGGGGTCCGACAATCTGCACCCATACCCATAGCCACTCATCCTCCCCCCGACCTCCCTACGGGTATGGGTGTGTGTGTGTGTGCGTGTGTGTGTATGTATGTGTGGTTGTGTGTGAGAGAGAGAGAGAGAGAGAGAGAGAGAGAGAGTTTGAATGTGAATGTACATGTGTGTGTGTGTGTTGTGTTTGGTTGTGTTGTGTTGTGTTGTGTTGTGTTGTGTTGTGTTGTGTTGTGTTGTGTTGTGTTGTGGTGTGGTGTGGTGTGGTGTGGTGTGGTGTGGTGTGGTGTGGTGTGGTGTGTGTGTGTGTGCTGTGCTGTGCTGTGCTGTGCTGTGCTGTGCTGTGCTGTGCTGTGCTGTGCTGTGCTGTGCTGTGCTGTGCTGTGCTGTGCTGGTGTGCGTATGCGTGTGCGTGCGCGTGTGACCGTGCGCGTGTGTCCGTGCGCGTGTGCTCGTGCGAATGCGGGTGCGGGTGTTTGTGCGTGTGCCAGTGCGAGTGCGTGTGCGCGTGCGTGCGTGCGCGCCTTCGTGCGTGCTTGCGTGCGTGCGTGCGTGCGTGTGTGTATACATATAATAATGGCGCACCGGGCTCGGGGGCCGAGGGTCAGAACCTCGACCGCAAATGTGGGTTCCGGGGCCGGGGTCCGCCTCTCGAAGGCCTAAGATCGCCCCGGGGAGCCCTCAGACAGCAATCCCGGCGGCCCCAGACGGTCTCGAGACACCCCCAAAACGCCGTCCAGGGGTTTCTGGCGGCGCACGATGCGTCTTAAATTGCCCTGGGGGCCCCCAAGAGGCCTGAAAGAGGCCGCCCAGGAGCGCCCCGAGAGGGCAAAATCG